>JAWNOA010000129.1:600000-845317 GCA_035046345.1 Drosophila birchii | reverse complement strand
CCCCTGCAGTACCACTTGTCATCAATAGGCCTTTGTAATCAACAATTCATCAACGTGCCGACTGCGCCGTCGGCAGAATCGACACTCTCAGTCGGCAATCGTTCGAAGCCGACTCTCTCGCGCTCTCATTTCCTCTCTGTTGATGAATTGTTGATGAATTGTTGATGAAAAATTTGACATGCACTCTCGCTCTCTCAGTAATATAAGCAGGGTGGGTTTTTTAGTTGCGTTTTAGCTTTTGAATAAGTTTGGAGTAAAACATCTTAGATGGCGAAAGTGAAAAAAAGTTAAATTGCTTAAAAATTCAATTCTTAGTTTAAAAGTTTGTAGCAATTGTGTTAGTGTTAGTGCAATTATATGGAAAACAATGGAATTATATTAAATACAGTGCGATTATATAAAAATATGTGAAATCATATAGAAATTAACATGTCATCAACATTTAATCAACATGTCATCAACATTTTATCAACAATTCATCAACAATTCATCAACAATTCATCAACTTTTCATCAACATGTCATCAACTTTTCATCAACTTTTCATCAACATGTCATCAACTTTTCATCAACTTTTCATCAACATGTCATCAACTTTTCATCAACTTTTCATCAACATGTCATCAACTTTTCATCAACAATTCATCGATTAATTGTTGATGAAATGTTGTTGATGACAGCCTAGGACATGCCCATGTTAAATTCATCAACAATTTGTATGGCAATTCATCGATGATTCATCAACAACACTCCTTCGGCTGTTGATGAATTGTTGATTAAACGTTGATGACTGGTACTGCAGGGACTCTTCAGAAGGTAACGGCGGTTCCCAGCTTAAAACTGACTACGTCAGACTTTTTCTTTGGTTGGAAATTCACAAAAACAAGAATCAATCCAATATGTGCATACCAATTTATATTTACGTATTTATTCACTTAGTTTTTGGTTAAAGCTGAACTTTAGCGCATTTCATTTGTGCTTTGTCTTCATTTGTCGACGTCAGCCTCGCTGCAGGCGTCACATACGGACGTTTGTGCGCTGGTATTTGCTATGTAGGTATGTTGCTTGTTTTCGTTTTTTTTACCTGTGCCTTTTCTCGAAAGGTGCCAACACTCACACAGTCGCGCACGGGCGAAGAAAAAGAGCGACACAGAAATGTGCAGGCACACACACACACATAGGTCCGCTGGCACTCGATCGTTTTGTTGTAGTTGCCGGCTATCATCCGGTTTTATATGGAGCTCTGAGCTCCCCTGCTCCGTTAAGTTACTTCGTCAAGCTCTCGCTCTCGCTCTCGAGCTCTCTACCGCTCTAGTCTCTTCTTTTGACACATTTTTCATGCACACGCACACAGAGGCGGCCGGCAGAGGGGGTTTTTTAAGGGGGGTTTAATCAATTTTGTGATATCCGTCAGATACGATTTTATCTGATTGGTCAAAGATACATTGTATATACTGGATAGCTCGAAAAACTAGGCTCTTGAAACTGATCAAGAATCTCTCCTTTACTTCCATGAAATCAATTTGTTTTCAATAAAATAGATATATTGTATTTAAAATTCATAAACCCCCATTTAATTGCAAATCCTTGCGTACGCCACTGCCCTTGCACACCTATATACACACACACTCACACACCGACTGGCGATAGTGGCAACTACAATATCTTTGTTGTTGTTCTTTAGGTGGAGAGTAAAATGTAGGCTACGAAACTCGTTGGGCATTGATTTAGAAAACAGCTTTTTATACCCTGTACCAAAGGTACACAGGTATTATAGTTTTGTGCGAGTGCGATATTCTGTAACAGGCAGAAGGAGGCGTGGCAGACCCCCAAAAGTTACCTAAATAACCAAAGGTACACAGGTATTATAGTTTTGTGCGAGTGCGATATTCTGTAACAGGCAGAAGGAGGCGTGGCAGACCCCCAAAAGTTACCTAAATATTGATCAGGACCATTAAAGGAGTCGATATAGCCATGTCCGTCTGTCCGTCCGTCCGTCCGTCTGTCTGTCTGTCTGTCTGTATGAACGCCTAGATCTCAGAGACTATAAGAGCTAGAGACACGAAACTTGGGATTTAGACTTCTTATATCTGCACGCAGATCAAGTTTGTTTTAAATTTTTGCTGCTCCCCTTTTTGGTGGAGCTATTTGAAAAAAACCATATATCTCCCAAATTTATAAAGCTATGTAAACCATATTCAAAACCTTGATGTATTTTATCAAAATACACAGATTGCCCAAATTTTATTGCGATCGTGCCATAAATAGCGGAGATATAGGCTTTTTACTTTATACACATTATGTGTACAAGAGGCAGCCCAGGCAGAGGGCTCCAAATAAAACAAAACGTTCATTATACATTTTAGTTATGTTCACATTATTATGAAATTAAGAATGTGATTTTCAAATTGGTTAGTGGTGCAGCTGTCTAAGCTGCAGTCTACCCGAAATGGTTTTTCTTAACAAGGATTAATTGACACGAGTTCGAATACCGTCTGCGACGAGTAAACTTTTTTTTTTTATATATATATATATTTTTTTTTTAAATCAAAATAATTACAGTATTTAATAATAAGAAATAAAAAAATTAAAATTTTTTAAAATTAAAAATATTTTCTTATGCCATGTGCGGCTGGAATCGAACCCAGGTCATTTGCTTACACGCAAAACACGTGCAGCTTTACCCACTGAGCTATCGACTCTGCTTTTAAAATCAAAGACATTTGCATTATATGTAAATTTTTCTCCGTTTTTATACCCTGTACCAAAGGTACCCCCAAAAGTTACCTAAATATTGATCAGGACCACTAAAGGAGTCGATATAGCCATGTTCGTCTGTCCGTCCGTCCGTCTGTCTGTCTGTCTGTCCGTCTGTCTGAACGCCTAGATCTCAGAGACTATAGCTAGAGACACGAAACTTGGGAATTAGACTTCTTATATCTGCACGCAGATCAAGTCACGAGTTCGAATACCATCTGCGACACGTTAAAATTTTTTTTTTACTTTTTGCAAATTATTTTTTTTTTTAATTTTTCCCTGTAAATCAAAGTAATTACAGTATTTAATACTAAGAAATAGAAAAAGTAAGCAAGGAACTATACTTAACTTTTTTTAATTAAAAAAAGTTGCTAATGCCTTGCCGCAGAATTGAACCCAGGCCAAATGTTTACAAAAATGTATGTGCAGTTTTACCCACTGAGCTATCGACTTTGCTTATGGTTAATATGACATTTGCATTATATGTCAATTTGTCTCTGTTTTTTAGTTTTTTGGCTTCTTATTCTCTTTCTTTCATATGATTTTGGCACGCGCCAAAACATCCACCAAAACACTTGCAACTGCCACATTCTTTGCCTGTATACATATGTACATAAAGTTTAAAAAATTCAGAGCTATTTTTACAACGTTCGTTAGAGTAATTGCAATTTGTCCAGAGTTCAATTCACGGGGAGGACCGGACCCAAGTAAAATTATATATATGGTATTTTTAGAAAATAATTTTTATGTTGTATTTTTCCCGGTAAATCAAAATAATTATATTATTAAATACTAAGAAATAATAAAAATGCAATCAAAGAACTATAGAAATTTATTAAAAATTAAAAAAAATCTTTTGTCTTGGGCAGAATCGAACCCAGTCCAAGTGCTTACAAAAATGCATGTGCAGTTTTACCCACTGAGCTATCGACTCTGCTCTTTGTGAAGATGACATTTGCATTATATGTCAATTTGTCTCTGTTTTTTAGTTTTTTGGCTTCTTATTCTCTTTCTTTTATATGATATTGGCACGCGCCAAAAAGCGCGCCAAAACACTTGCAATTGCCACATTCTTTGTCTTTTTACTTTAATTCGTATCGAACGATTGACGCGACCGCTTGTTAAAATTTTCGATTACGATATTTTTTGCAATTATTATTGTTTTAATCGCAATTTAAATATTTTTTCAACCGTAATTCTCATTACGATCATCATAATTTCGGCTTAGATTCATTTTCGATATAAAAACTCGTTAAGAATAAGTGTAAAATCAACCTAATTATTGTATTTCGCTTCGTCTGTGTGTGTCTGTGTGGTGCGTGGCATAGTTTATTACAATATATGTAATTTGTTTAGTAACTATCAAAATCGCTTGTGTGATTTTGTTTTATACATTAGCCTTTTGCCAAATTGCGTGTGTTTGTTGTCCGTAGACGCCTTTAAGGTTAACAAAAACTTTGTTCAGTGTGCAAGCGGTAAAAATCGCTTTCGGCCCTCGCGTTCGCGTTTTCTTAGATATTAAAATCGCTAGCGTTTTATTGAGAGTTTTTTCTGGTTTTGCGCGATTTCGTGAATCGGGTGTTTCGGGTGTTAGGCGGAATTCAGAGTAAGTTTTCTTGACTGAGTATTTTATGAAATAAAAAATTATAACAATTTTTAACGTCAATTTTATAATATAAATTAATTACAGTTTCCCAATTTTTTTTTTGCAATTTATAAAAATAAAATAAATTCTTTTTGGAGAAATTTTTAAATTATCTTAAAATTATTAATATTAATTAATAATTGTATTTTTTATTTCTACATATACATATATGACTTTTTTTTAATTATTTCACTATTGCTTTATAAACTATATTTTTTATATTTGTACTTAATTAAAATTTTATTGGATTTAAATTAAATTTTAAATTTTATTGGATTTTTATTGGATTTTTTTTTAATATTACATATTGATTGGTTCATATATTATATTTAACATTTTTAATATTTTCACGAATAATTTCATAATTTTAATTAGTTAAAATGCCGCGTTTGCATAGGCAGTCTGCTAGTCAGCGGTCTCAAAGATCAAGAGAGAGAAATAGGGCCAATCGACAGGATGCTGAATACTTAGAAAGAGAAAGAGCCGAAAACGCTCTGTCTCAAAGGCGTAGGAGAGAAGATAGAGAATTTAGGGAAAACGAAGCTTTTCATGATAGCCAGCAGCATTCTGTTCGTAGAAGAAGTAGCCGATTTAGAACAAATGAGCAGCAGAATGACTCATTGCTACGAAACAGACGTAGGCAGGATGTAAACGTGAGACAGGCAGAGCAGATAGCCGACTCGCGGCGTAGATCCTTACGTAGGCAGGACTTAGAACTCAGACAGGCAGAGCAGATAGCCGACTCGCGGCGTAGATCCTTACGTAGGCAGGACTTAGGAGTCAGAGAGGCAGAGCAGATAGCCGACTCGCGGAGTAGATCCAGACGTAGGCAGGACTCAGAAGTCCGAGAGGCAGAGCGGACAGCGAATTCACTGGGCCGCTCGTTACGTAGGCAGGATCTAGATTACCGTAGGAGAGAGCAGATTCTTAATACAATAGCGCATGTACGCCGACGTGCAAATTCAGAAATTAGGCAGCAAGAGCAACAGAGGAACAGTATACGTAGATCGGCGCGTAGGCAGGATATTCTGATTAGGGCATTAGAGCAGGTGCGCAATAGTCAAGATATGTCAGTCCGAAGGCAGAATATTGAAGTAAGAATATTAGAAAGAGAAGGAGATAGAATTAGAAGGTCGCAGGCTCGGGCTGACACACTTCGCAGAATAGCTGAACAAGAGCGCAACACAGCAAATAGAAGAAGTGCTAGGATTAGAGCACGGCAAGAAGCTTTAAATTCGCGTCGAAATATCAGCCAGCGAATAAGCCAATATAGAAATGTTGAGGAAAATAGAGCAGCAGAAAGTCAAAGAAATGCTGCACGATATGAGCAGGAACAGGCAGACGGCTTTGAAGAACACAGTCAGGTTAGAAGAATTCTGGGTACATTAGAGTCATTAATAGCAGTGTTTAATAGGACTATTAAACAAGGCCCAGATCGCGTTTGTGTTTCCTGTAAAGGGCTATGGTTTCCTCACCAAGTAGAAGGGGTCAATAGAGAGTTAATTGAGCAGAGAAATATGTTTAGCGCAGACATTCTGTTTTTAGCAGATCAGTTTCCACCTGTAAACGGAAGATTGACCTTCTGTAAATCTTGTAGTCGGACTATAAAAGCAGGTGGAAAACCTAAGAATTCCATTACAAATGGCTTAGACTTTCCAGAAATTCCAGAATGTCTTAGGGTTTTGACACCTTTAGAGGAAAGATTAGTTTCTCCGCGGCTACCGTTCATGATAATTAAGTCATTAGATTATGAACGCCAAAATAGCATTAAAGGAGCTGTTGTCAATGTACCGATTCCAGTTGCAAACGTTGTAACTTCCCTTCCAAGGGCTTTTAGGGATGCGGAGGTAGTGCAGCTCCACCTCAAACGTAGGCTAGAATATCAGCATAGTTTTATGACAGAAACTATAAGCACAAAACATGTAGTTGATGCAATTAGGTACTTAATTGACACTGAGCTTTATAGGAAATATGACATTAGGGTTAATGAGGAATGGTTGACTTCATTTACATCTGAAGTTGTACCATTTATTGCATCAGCAGAAGATGAAGAATTAGTTAGGGAATTAAGCAATAGGCACGTAGCCCCGAACACAGAGCGGGTTGACCAGGTAGAAGAGGCAGAACATAATCCAGGGGGTGAGGAAACTTTAATTGAAAATGTAGAAAATGTAGGTGAGAATAGGATAGCTATAGCACCTGGGGAAGGACAACGTCCCCTGGACATGATCACGGATTGTGATTCAGAAGAGTTGTCCTTTCCAAGCATTTATGCAGGAAAGAAAAGGAATTGTGTAGAAAGCTACACAAAAATAGTTAGATCAGAGCTTAGAAATTATGATAGGAGGGGCTGTAGGACAGACAAGCTATTTTATAATTATAGGAAGTTAGAATTAATTAATATTAGGAATAATACTTCCATATGCTTAAGAAAGCATACAGCCTCACGGGGCATAACTGCTAGGACAGCCCTTAATGAAGACGAGATAGATAGATTAGTAAGCCATGATGAGGGATATAGAGTTCTCAAAGGTATTCGCTCGTCTCCTGCTCATTGGGAAGCAGAAAAAAAGAAGGTAATGGCCATGATAAGACAATTCGGCATACCATCATTTTTTATTACTTTGTCGGCTGCAGAAAGTCACTGGCAAGAGTTATTAGTTATTTTAAAAAAAACCGTAGATAAAGTAGAAATTAGTGAACAGGTAGCGGAAGAGTTAGCTTCGAGTGAAAAAACTCGATTGATTAGAACAGATCCAGTGACTTGTGCTAGGTATTTTGATTTTCGATATAGACAGCTTTTAAAAGTTATGAAAAAAGAAGGAGGTATTTTTGGTAGGCATCATGTAGTCAAATATTATTGGCGAGTTGAATTTCAACATCGGGGCTCACCACACATTCATGGAATGTTCTGGTTGAAAGATGCCCCAAAGTTTGATGCTAGTAATGCGTCCTCAATTCCGTCCGTTATAGAGTTTGTGGATCAATTTGTTACCACAGACATACAAGCTACCAATGCTGATCTGAATAGATTTGTAAAATACCAAAATCACAATCATAGCTTCAGTTGTCAGCGTAAGGTTAAAGATGGTTCGGTATGTCGGTTTGGTATCCCGTATCCTCCATTTCCTAGAACAGAGATTTTGTTTCCTCTTTCTGAAGATGTCCTAAACAGATCAGCTCACGAGAGTAATTTTAGAAAAATTAATAGTTTTTTAAATCAACCGTTAGATAGCTCGATTAGGGACTTTGATAGTTTTCTCTCGCATAGGCAGGTTAGTCTTAGTTACGAGGATTATGTTCTAGCAATTAGATCTAGTCTGGGGAAACCTAAAATTTTTTTGAAGCGGAGTTGCGACGCTATTAAGCTTAATGCTTACAACCCTCACATTTTAGGAATGCAGAGAGCCAATATAGATATTCAGTTTATATTAGATCCGTATGCGTGCTGCAGTTATGTTATTAATTACATAAACAAGTCTCAGAGAGGTATTTCAAAGCTTATGCGAGAAGCTGTAGAAGATGTCCGAAGGGGGAATTTCACCATTAAACAGAAATTGCAGCACATAGGGTATAAGTTTATTTCTGGCTCTGAAATTTCAGCTCAAGAAGCAGTTTATTGTTGTTTAGGTATGTCCTTGTCTGAAACAAGCAATGCAGATGTTTATATAAACACTGGCTTGCCAGAGCATCGGGTGAAAATGCTCAAATCCAAGCAGAAGCTTAGGAATCTTCCAGAAGATTCAACAGAAATTTTTGAAGTAGGATTGTTAGATCATTATGTGCAGCGTCCAGATGAGCTAGATAATGCATGTCTAGCGGATTTTGCCGCTTTGTACACTTTTAGTAGGACTATGGGCAGAACTCGCCAAAATAATAATAGCTACGAAGATGATGCAGAATTTGAGGGTCGATTTTTTGCTCTTCGTAATGGTAGCGGCTACGTTAGGGAAAGAATAAGTCCACGGATAATACGATATAGGAGATTCAATAATAATACAGATAGGGAGAATTATTTTAGGGAATTAGTTATGCTTTATTTTCCGTGGAGAAATGAACAGGTAGAATTAATAGACAGGAATTGCGAAGAGTTTTGTAGCCAAAATCAGCAGATTATAGATGCAAATCGTAGGAAGTATAATGTTTTAGATGATGAGGAGCTGCAGGAGGCTCTCAGTAGAGCCCACAATGAATATCAAGAGGAGGAAAATCCAGGTAATCAGGAAGAATTAGATAGTAGGTATAGAGCATTAGAAGCTTTAGCAGATATTAATTCACAGGAAAATATTTTAAATTTAGATAATAACATAGAAAATTTGGAATCGGTGGACCATAACGTTAGAATAATAAAACTTCCAAATTTAATTTCGCCTTCATCACTTTTAGAAACCGTTAGATCCCTTAATTTCAAGCAAAGGCTTTATTTTCAACATGTATTACATAGTTTAATATCAGGGAATAAATTTACAGAATTTGTAGGTGGCGGTGCTGGAGTTGGCAAAAGCCGACTTATATCAGCACTTTTTCAAGCTCTTACAAAGCATTTTAATGATTTGAGAGGGTCAAATCCTGAGACCATTAAAGTCCTTTTGGCCGCTCCAACAGGAAAAGCTGCTTACGGCATTGGGGGTAGCACGCTGCACTCATTATTTTCTCTTCCGCTTAATCAGTCTCATAGAATTGGGGTCCTTCCGTCCGACGTACTTAATACATTGCATTCCAATTTAATAGATCTCAAACTTTTAATAATTGACGAAATTTCTATGGTAGGATCTAGAATGTTTAGTTTTATAGATATTAGGCTAAAGCAAATATTTAGGAGTCCTTTACCATTTGGGGGAATCCCCATTATCGTTTTCGGCGATTTAAGACAGCTTCGACCTGTAGGGGATCGCTGGGTTTTCCAGTCTAACTCTAGCGATCCATATAGTGCGTTATATGAAACGCTGTGGGATAGTTTTAGATTTTTTGAACTGACTGAAATTATGAGACAGAGAGAGGACCAACTGTTTGCGTTAGCATTAAATAATATGGCATCTTGCCAAATGACAGAACAGGATATTAGTTTAATTAGGTCACGCATTGTAAGAGCAGAAAATGTACCTGAAGATGCAATACATCTTTTTAGTACAAACGCCGCTACAAATGTATATAACATTTCAAAGCTTAACGCAATTGCCACAGAACAATATATTTCAGAAGCAGAAGATTTTGTGAAAGGTAGTAATATAGGTGAAGCCAACAGACTCCGTATTTTGGAATCTGTTAAAGGTTTCAAAACAACAGAGACTCAAGGCCTTAGCTTTTCATTAATTTTAAAGACGACAGCTAAATATATGATGACTGTTAATGTAGATACAGGAGATGGTTTAGTAAATGGAGCAACAGGCATTCTTAGGCAGATAGATTTAGATCCAAACAGTCATCCGGTAGTTTTATGGGTGGATTTTGGTGAAGATAGGGTAGGAGCAGTAGCACGCTCAAAACGGACGAATCCATCAGAGCCAACGTGGACTCCCATAGTAAAATCAGTTAGAAGCTTTCAGTATAGAAAAAATGAAAATGTTAGTATAGATCGTAGGCAGTTTCCAGTTGTACCTGCAGAAGGTATAACTATTCATAAGAGTCAGGGGGCAACATACAGTAAGGTTGTAGTCCACACTACCATTCGGATGGACCGAGCTGCGTTGTATGTGGGTTGCAGTAGGGCCACTAGTGCAAGCGGGTTGTTTATTATAGGAGATTTTAGCCCCCCACAGGCTATTAGAGGTCGAGATGAGGTTCAGGAGCAATTAGAAAAGTTACGTTCTGTTAGATTACTTAGCACTCATTTCGACTATTTAGTGAGAAGCACAGATTTAGAATTTATGTTTCATAATGTACAGAGCTTGCACTGTCACCATAGGGATGTTCAGTCAGATAAACTTATGCTTCATTCTTCTTTGTTGTGCTTTGTTGAAAGTTCTATCTTTGAAAATGAAGCATATGAAGTACAAGGTTTTAGGGTTGCTTGTCGTCTAGATTGTCAGGGTGTTCACGTAGTCAATAGGACGCGACCAAAAAGAGGTATAGTTATTTATATTAGAAATGAGCTTTTTGAGAATATTAGTTTTAGTCATTGTGGTCGCATAGGTAGTGATTTGGCGGCTTTTGAATTTGCAGTTTTGAAATATAGGGCCATAGGTTTGCTTATTGTTTATAAAAGTCCACGATATCCCTTGCGTAAATTTAAAATTGAATTTGCTAATTTATTTGAAGAGTTTAGTCATATTTTAGGTAGCACAACTGTCATATTAGGTGATTTTAATCTTTGTTTAAGTGCTCTTACTCAGGCTAGGGAAATTTATAATGATTTAATTAGGATGGGATATAGATCCCTTTTAGAATTTAAAACGCCTACTACAATTGACGGATCTCATATTGACTGGGCGTTTTCCAATATTCCAATTGGCCAAGCCAGCGGAACGATCTTTGAGACCGTACATAGCTTTCATAATGCCATTTCCGTTAGTGTTAGGGAAAGTAGGTAAAAAGTCTGTCGGGTAGGTTTTTTTTTTTTTTTTTTCGATGGGGAACATGGAGTTTTTCAAATAAAAAAACATTTGAACATCTCAAGTCGACTCGAAGGATTACAAATCCCATTGCATCTTCAATGACCTCCACGTGGTGTTCCCTGGATACCGATTTGAATATAATCGGGAACGAAATCGAGCGGCGCCTTGTAATGGTACAGGGTATTCTACTGTCGGGACACCCGACTGTATGTCCATCTTGTTTTTGATGTAATTTTATATTTACGGATCTTCCGCTCTAGGAGATCCCAAAAATGCTCTATTGGGTTGAGATCTGGACTATGTGGAGGTGTTCGCAGCTGATTTTTTACTTTTTACTCTACTTTGGTATCCAGCCTTTTTTATTACGAGGCGAACAGTATCATCGGAAACTGTTTTGGAAAAACTTTCCTCAATCTGCAGCTGAGCCTGGTGAGCCGTGATCCTTGGATTAAGCCGAACAGATTTGATAACAGACTTCTGCTCGCGGTCCGTAAGCAATTGTGGACGGCCAGATCTGGGCTTTGACAATATACTGCCTGTCGAATTGTAATTATTGATAACTTTTTGAATCGAGCTGTGGGCTCTACCAACTAGAGCACCAATTTCCCGATAAGATTTTCCTTCCAGAAAATGCCTTATAATGATTTTTCGTTCATCAACGGAAATTTCTTTGCCTTTTTGTTCCATGATGCAATTCTCGGAAAAATAATGCCAACTTTTAATTTCGACTGCTCTGTACGTATGCAAAGACAAAGTGAAGACGATCGCCAAAACTAAAATTAGCTGTAATCGCTCCATTTCGAATTCCAGGATATTTCTAACAGCTGTACGCAGACTTTTGCGTGTGCCTTATTTGATAGCATTAAGTTTAAAAATAAAAATAAAATATTCATATTTGATTTAAAATTCTTAAAAAATACGTTATTGAAGACAATGTAATAAAATTTTGTTAGAAAAAAGAATTGGTCCAAAATCTTAATTATTAACTGAACTATATGGGTTTAAAGTTTGATTTTGAAAATTTTGTGGGGTGTACGCAGAGATATGCGGTTGAGTGTATAATGCAAATGTCAGGTGAATCAAAAGTACAGTCGGTAGCTCAGTGGATAAAACCGTGCGTGCATTTTTGATGCAATCGGGCCGGGTTCGATTCTGCCACCAAAAAATTTTATTTTTTTTTTTTTTAATAAAATATAGGTTTTAAATTGCATTTTTTTTTATTTCTTAGTATAAAATACTATAATAATATTGATTTACAGTTAAAAATTAAAAAAAAAAAATTGACTTTTGGGGGTCTGCCACGCCTCCTTCTGCCTGTTACAGAAAATCGCTCAACATATCAGCGCGTAGACACAAGAAGAGAAAAAGAGCGGTGCGCTTTGACCAGCTTTGGGAGCGGGGGGGGTACAGTGGCTCCTGCCCTGAACACACTCGTTTTGAAATCCCCGTCTTTTCAACCCATTTGAGGAAGGATCGTAAAAAAGATCCTTTCTCTAATGTGATCAAAGTACTGGTGCGTTGTTAAGCATCCTTCAATGAGTCTTCTGCCTCAATTACATATCCGTTTCATTTTTTTAAAGGAGGATAATGGGTGAGCGCGCGCGTGGAGTCCAGGATCGCACTCGTGTTGTTATGTTTATCGGAGCGTTTGAACACTTTTTTCTCAAGTACCCTTTTTAATGCAGTGACCCTAATTAATTGCATCTTTGTTACTCATAGTCTATTGTCAGATTGACAACTAGCCCCCCTAATTAATTGAATTTGTATTACTTAAAACACTTAAATTTTTACAGCTAGCCCATTAATAGCATTTTTATTACCTTTTTGCCGACATCAAAGGTCCCGAAAGTCAGGTTTTTATACAATAATGCGGCTGAACAGTTTCGATTTAAATAAAAGATGTCGGAGGAAAATATGTCAGACGTATCTTTATTTTTCATATCCATGGTTCCTCTGCAATTATACTTATACTTTTACAAGCGGACCCGGCGAACTTCGTCTCGCACCTAATTGTTTTTTTAAACAAATTTAAAATATTTTTTGTTTTTCCATTCTCCGCTAAAACAAATAAACTGGATGATTTACCCAGTCGAGAGCACGCCACGTAAAGTTGTCCATGTGGAAAACATGGCTCGCTCAATTCCAATTCCACAAGCAGACATTTTTTGACCTTGTAACTTATTTATTGTCATTGCAAACGCTAATTCACTTGGAAATTGAATACGTTCTATTGACACGTCTGTAGGTCTAAGAGGGATTCGTGGTATTAATATATTTTCTCCTCTGAATTTACCATTTAAAATGCCGACTTCAATAAAGTTTTGCATACATTTTTTGACGACTATTCTTGAATCGTTGCACAGCCGCGGCGGGTTTAAATTCCTAGGCAAAATAATCGGTGATCCAACCTTTAATCGGCAGGTAATTGTATGCATCCAGTTTTATCTTTATATCCTTGCAGGGTATTATAATTTCAGTCAGAAGTTTGCAACGCAGTGAAGGAGACATCTATAAAGTATATATATTCTTGATCAGGATCAACAGCCGAGTCGATCTAGCCATGTCCGTTTCTACGCAAACTAGTCCCCCAATTTTAAAGCTATCTGAATGAAACTTTGCACTTAGTCTTCTATATACTCTCACTCGTACTTATGTCGGAACATGCTGATCGGACAACTAAATCATATAGCTGCCATAGAAACAATCGGAGAATTTTCGAAAAAAAATTATAACTGTCAGTTTCCAAAATCTAATTATTTCAAAATTTCGGTTTTAATTTCATGAGAATCTGATAACTATATCCTATAGCTGCCATAAGAACAATCAGAAAAATAAAATAAAAACCATAACTTAGCCGTTTTTCAAACCATTTTCATCAAATTTGATATTTGGAAACTAATTATTCCTGAATTTTTGTTTTAATTTTTTGTTAAAATTCTGCAAGGGTATACAAACTTCGGTGAGCCGAAGATAGCTTCCTTTATTGTTTTATTTTGCCATTTTTCCATCACCAATATCTATGTACAAGTTGTTTTGTGAATGCTAGCCCTGCAGTACCACTTGTCATCAATAGGCCTTTGTAATCAACAATTCATCAACGTGCCGACTGCGACGTCGGCAGAATCGACACACTCAGTCGGCAATCCTGTCGAAGCCGACTCTCTCGCGCTCTCATTTCCTCTCTGTTGATGAATTGTTGATGAAAAATTTGACATGCACTCTCGCTCTCTCAGTAATATAAGCAGAGTGGGTTTTTTAGTTGCGTTTTAGCTTCTGAATAAGTTAGGAGTAAAACATCTTAGATGGCGAAAGTGAAAGTTAAAGTTAAATTGTTTAAAAATTCAATTTTTAGTTTAAAAGTTTGTAGCAATTGTGTTAGTGTTAGTGCAATTATATGGAAAACAATGGAATTATATTAAATACAGTGCAATTATATAAAAATATGTGAAATTATATAGAAATTAACATGTCATCAACATTTAATCAACATGTCATCAACATTTAATCAACAATTCATCAACAATTCATCAACAATTCATCAACTTTTCATCAACTTTTCATCAACTTTTCGTCAACATGTCATCAACTTTTCATCAACATGTCATCAACTTTTCATCAACTTTTCATCAACATGTCATCAACTTTTTATCAACTTTTCATCAACAATTCATCGAATAATTGTTGATGAAATGTTGTTGATGACAGCCTAGGACATGCCCATGTTAAATTCATCAACAATTTGTATGGCAATTCATCGATGATTCATCAACAACACCCCTTCGGCTGTTGATGAATTGTTGATTAAACGTTGATGACTGGTACTGCAGGGAGGCGTAAGAATGTGTCTGAAGTTAATGCTCTGCTTACCTGCACGCGTTGTTGGTTAACCAATTATTTGTTCTACGTCTATTGTCTATGAAACGTTGTGATTGTCTGTGTGCTAATCGTCTTAATTCATTGCGTTCTGATCGTACATCATCTGTTTGTCTTGACGCAATATGGCCATGTTAATACGAACATTAGTCTTTTCTAGTTGGATTTTTCAATCTGTTCTTTCGGATCTTATTCGCATTCGGGCTTTCGCCCCGCTTCGTTTTCTTGGCCTTATTAATTAAACTTCAATTCACCTAAACTATATTTTTCTACCATTCGTTCATAGACAAAGATTACTTACATATCTGTTTAAGATGGGCGATTTGTTACTCCAAGTGTAATTTTTTGAAATTTTCTGTATTTAAATTTTAGAATTCGACTAAAATTAAAGATATGTACACTATATTATTACTACAGTAAGAAACACACCACATCGCCTACTATTTTTTGAAAATGATCAAAAAGACTATTTCTTCATGGACAACTTACGGCTAAAGAGTAAAAAATTCCGAGCCGGTTCGGAGGAGTTAGGTTACAAATACATACATATTGCAAATCAATATTACATACATATCTGCAATTACATATTTGGCATATGTGCAAATCAATATTACATACATATCTACAATTACATATATAACATATGTGCAAATCAATATTATATACATATCTACAATTACATATTTGGCATATGTGCAAATCAATATTACATACATATCTACAATTACATATTTAACATATGTGCAAATCAATATTACATACATATCTGCAATTACATATTTGGCATATGTGCAAATCAATATTACATACATATCTACAATTACATATTTAACATATGTGCAAATCAACATAACATACATATGTATGTGCATATATGAAACTTTTCCATTCCGTTCCAACCAGCACATACATATTGCAGTATTTAAAAATACCACCGTAATCGCGTATTCACACCATCTCATCGATCGGTTCACCATCCTACATTACATATATTAATCGATAGTACTCTGATCGGATTACCATCTCATATTTCTACTTCTGTTGACGGTACTTAGATCGGTTCACCATCCTACATTACATATATTAATCGATAGTACTCTGATCGGATTACCATCTCATATTTCTACTTCTGTTGACGGTACTTAGATCGGTTCACCATCCTACATAAAATTTTGTAATTGATAGCATCCTAAGCAACTTTTTCGACGGTACTCAGATCACATAATATTATCAGCATATCCTTGCGATCTCTATAAAACAATAACAGTGACTAAATTGATCACACATATCTTTTCCTTGTTCCTTTTTTGGAAATTCCTGGTCTCTTTTTTTTTTTTTTTGTTCTTTTAAACTTCCGCCAATTCTCTCAGGTTGTTAGTTTTTCTGCTCCGCGCTTAATCTACAAGAACTAAAATTATGTCGGAAGCCGATCAGAAGCAAGAAGGGATTCAGTTAGCGCCCTCAAAAGATGGAGTCCCAAGGAGGGAGCCGAGCCCGAGGGACACAGGAGCCGGACCCTCAGGGAATTTACGATCAAGAACCAGAGCCCCCTTGGAAGTTGCGATGCTCGAGTTCATAGCAACTAGCGACCGTCTTAGTAAATTCGAAAGTCAAATTTTTGCGACATCCACGCAAGATCCCACTTCCTTTACCTTAAAGATCCGTCTGGAGCAAGTCCAGGCGTTATGGGACAAGGTTGAAAAGGAGTATAAAGTAGTTTCGAGAGTAGCCCTTCAAGAAGGAAGTAGTGGGAATATCCTAAATCTTCAGAACAAACATGAGCACTGTTACGGTGTTTACGAAAGGTGCGCTTCCAAGTTGACTGAAGAAATTGAACGTATGTCCAACTCCAATATACAAACATTATCCAATCCCCCCGTTGACGTGTTCCCCAGGGGTTGCCGTCTTCCACCATGCGACACAGAAATTTTTGACGGAGATTATCTACGCTGGCCGACCTTTCGTGACTTATTTACGGCTATTTACGTGAATAATTCCCGGCTAACTCCAGTAGAAAAATTATTCCACTTAAAAGCCAAAACAAGCGGTGAAGCTCACGCCATTGTGGCCAAGTCGCCTCTCACCAATGCTGGTTTTCAATCCGCATGGTCGGCACTTCAAGATCGCTTTGAAAACAAGCGACTCTTAGTAAACAGTCAACTTAAAATTCTGTTCAATCTTCCAACAATACCAAGTGAGTCAGGCGCAGCGTTAAAGAGTCTGCAAAGCACGGTTCAAGGGTGTTTGATAGCCCTTGAGCATTCAGAGGTCTCTACGGAGAATTGGGATTGCCTGTTAATTTTTATGTGCTCATCTAAGTTGCCGAAGATCACTCTCTCATTATGGGAGCAATCTTTGAGCAATAAATCAGAAATTCCAGCTTGGGAAGAAATGAACTCTTTTCTCGAAGAGAGATATCGCACTTTAGAGGCGATCGAAGATGTTCGACCCTCCATTTCCGGACTGCAACAGTCGAGGGACCACAGGAGTGCCCCGCCGCGAAGAGTAAATTCATTTGAGACTCAAGTCGGACCACGGGCACGCTCCTGTGACCTCTGCACCAAAGAGCCACATCCTGTTCGGCTTTGCCCTCGATTCCTCCAGATGAGTCAGCCACAAAGAGCATCCTACATCAAGCAGAAGCGATTGTGCCTTAATTGCTTTGCTAAAGGGCATACTCTACGGGAGTGCACAAGCAGACATAACTGTTTTACATGCAGAGGGCGACACAACACGTTGCTCCATAAAGACAACCCGTCTAATTCAGTCAGCGCAGCTCCGGTTCCTGATACCGGGCACCCCATTCCTAGCACTTCAGTACATTTTGCCTCCAATCAACAAGGTGTTCTGTTGGGTACAGCAATTGTGCAAGTCTGTCACCAGGGTGAGAACTTTCCAGCGCGCGCATTGATAGACTCAGGCTCCGAAGGCACCTTTATTTCCGAAAGGCTGGCCAAACTGATCAAACTTCCCTTTCAAACTGTGCGAACTAGAATCACAGGGCTGAACCAAGCCTGCTCAGGAGTCGCACAAAAAATGTGTCATTTTCAACTGGGCACCCCCGCAAAGCCAATGCTTAAAATCGACACGACGGCTTTAGTGCTGCCTAATTTGTCCGGGAATCTGCCGACGAGCATTATTAATCGCAGCATTCTCGGGAGACTTCCGAACTTACCATTGGCGGATCCATTATTTTTCCAACCTTCTCAAATCGATCTCCTACTCGGTGCGGATATTCTTCCGTCTGTCCTCCTGTCAGGATCAAAGTCGAACTTATGCGGATCTTTGTTAGGGCAGGAAACCATTTTTGGTTGGATTTTAACGGGCCCCATTCCCACCGCCACCAGCATGATCTCCTCCTTTACCACACAGATATCCATCGAATCCGAACCTACCATGGAAACGCTTCTCACAAAATTTTGGGAGGTGGAGGATCTTCCTGGTAGAGCGGTGAAGGAGTCTGACAAATTGTGCGAAGAGAACTTCGTTCGCACAACTACCAGATCCCCTGACGGAAGGTATGTAGTATCCCTACCCTTCAAAGATGATGAACACAGCAGTTTGGGACATTCCAGATCATCAGCTCTTGCACAGTTTCTAAGGAATAAGGCTCGCCTGAAAAGGGACATGGTTCTCAAAGAGACCTATGACTCAGTAATCAGAGAGTACATAGATCTAGGCCATGTAAAGCCTGTGCCTCCAAATACGGATACAATAAATTTCTATCTACCCCACCACGCGGTTTTTAAACCCGAGAGTGCAACTACAAAGGTCCGTGTGGTTTTCAACGCATCTAGTCCTTCGTCAAACGGAAACAGTTTGAATGACATCCTCTATCCAGGTCCAGTACTTCAGTCTGATCTCACCCTTCAAATCCTTAAGTGGAGGATTTTCAAATTTGTTTTTAATGCCGACATCACTAAGATGTATCGGCAGATTCTGCTAAGCCCCGCTCACACTCCGTTTCAGAGAATCCTATTTCGAGATGATCAAGGGAACATTACAGATTATGAGCTTCAGACCGTCACGTTTGGAGTTAATTGTGCCCCTTTCTTAGCCTTACGCACGTTACAACAGCTGTCCGACGACGTAAGAGCGCAATATCCACGTGCATCTCATATAATATCACATTATATGTACGTCGATGATGTGCTAGCAGGAGCTCATGCAAAGGATGAAGCAGTTTTAGCCATCCAGGAGCTGCGAGCAGCCTTGAGTTTAGCTGGTTTTCCCCTCCGAAAGTGGACATCAAATGAGCGAGAACTCCTGGAAGCACTTCCTTCAGATCACCTACTCTCGGGCGATTTCCTCGACATCGAAGCCAAGCGTTGGCATGGTTTCCTTCTCAGCCATCGTTCCCTCTACAAAATTCGCGTCCCGCGTTGGATACAATTCAGACCGGGGGCAGAAGTCCAAATCCATGGTTTCTGTGACGCCTCCCAAAAGGCATATGGTGCAGCGATATATGTTCGCATCCAGCGTGATGGCCTCATTTCCTCAAATCTTCTCGCTGCAAAAACTAAAGTCGCCCCGGTCAAAACGGTTTCGCTCCCGCGTCTAGAGCTGTGTGGCGCCGTCCTTCTTGCAGACTTGTGGAATGCAATTCTTCCTCACATTCCGTTCGGTTGTGTAGAGTCCTTTCTGTGGACTGATTCCACTATTGTATTGGCTTGGTTGAACAAGCCACCTTGCCAATGGACTACCTTCGTAGCAAATGGAGTGACTAAAATCACTTCAAATACAGGCATCAGCCAATGGTCACATGTGCGTTCGGAGCACAACCCGGCAGATCTGGCCAGTCGTGGAGTAGCGGCTGAAGAGTTGGCTAGCAGTGAGCTATGGTGGCACGGCCCGTCTTGGCTGACGCAGCCACAAAACTCCTGGCCCGTGTCTTCTGAGGCAGAGTCGGATCTCGACATCGAAAGAAGACCTGTACGGTGCCACTTAGCGTGCTCAGTTTGGGACCTTCTGGATCGCTTATCCGATTTCAATCGCATGCTGCGAGTCTTGGCTTTTGTGCAGCGGTTCATCAACCGCTGCAGACGAATTTCCTCGTCCTATCCGACTGACTTAAGTGCTAAAGAGCTGGCAGAGATTCAACTCGTGCTCATTAGACAGACACAACGTGCCGACTATCCTGAGGAATATAAACTCCTTCAATCCAAGAAACAGCTTCCGGCGTCCAGTTGTATCCTCAACCTCAATCCCTTCCTAGACTCAGAGGGCGTCATGAGATCATGCGGTCGTTTGACGGCATCTGAATCGTTATCCTATGATGAACGTCATCCTATCCTGTTGGCGTATCACTCCAAGTTCGCCGAGCTCCTGGTGTTTTTCACGCACCGTATTTCTCTACACGGAGGTAGTCAGCTGATGATTCGTCTTATCCGGACGAGATTTTGGATCCCGAAGCTGCGGAACCTCACCAAACGAGTGACCACGACCTGCAAGGTGTGTCTCATTCATCGAAAAAGAGTGCAAGAGCAACTAATGGGTAGATTACCTAAGCCCAGAAGCACATTTTCGCGACCCTTCACGCATACAGGGCTCGACTTTGCTGGACCGTTCGATGTAAAGAGTTACACAGGTCGCGCGTGCCGAATTACCAAAGGCTATGTGTGCGTCTTCGTATGCTTTAGTACGAAGGCCATCCATTTAGAAGCCACCTCTGACTTAACCACGGAACGATTTCTCGGAGCCTTCTCAAGGTTCGCGGCCAGAAGAGGATGTCCTCTCCATCTCTACTCCGACAATGGGAAGACATTTGTGGGTGCGGAGAAGGCCCTGACTAAAGACTTTCTCGCTGCACTTAGAGACCAAACTACCGCGTCGTTCAGCCATCAAAGCCTATCCTGGCATTTCAATCCTCCAGGCGCCCCTCACATGGGAGGCCTTTGGGAGGCAGGAGTCAAGAGTTTTAAGACTCATTTCTACAAGACGACAGGCAACTTCAAATATACCTTGGAAGAGCTATCCACTCTTCTTTGTCGGATAGAAGCCTGTCTCAACTCCAGGCCAATGTCAGCGATGTCAGAAGATCCATGCGATATCCTCGCGCTCACTCCTGGCCATTTTTTGACTGGCGGCCCTCTACTTGTACCCGCCGAACCCTCCGTAACCGGCGAACCCAGTTCTATCCTGAACCGGTGGCAGCGACTCAAGGCTCTTAGCCAACTCTTTGCGACGAGGTGGAAAACCGAATACCTCAAGGAGTTCCAGAAGAGGAGCAAATGGCAACTCCCAACCCGGAATCTTGCAGAAGGCGACATGGTTATCCTCAAAGAGGATAACGTGCCATCGTACGAGTGGAGGCTAGGGCGTATTCAAGGGGTCTATCCTGGCTCCGACAATAACGTTCGCGTGGTTGATGTCCGCACGGCCCGAGGTGTCCTCAAAAGGCCGATTTCCAAACTAGTCTTCCTTCCCGTAGACAAACATGTCCAAAAGCGTTTTTAAATATTCTGTATATAATCCAATTGGTTCTCCGCTCAGAAAAAGAATAGAAAGAAAAAAAGTGTGCCCAGAAAGTCCTAAAGGGGAAAAAACTCCTCTTTGACAAGAAGGCGGGAGGATCCCCTTCCCCTATTAGGAACACCGGAATAGGAACCTTGGCGTAGACACATATATAAAAATAACATAAAGAAACGACATAACGGCTGTACTTTGGAAAACCCAGTTCCTTCATCAACTACCCTGCAGTACCAGTCATCAACGTTTAATCAACAATTCATCAACAGCCGAAGGGGTGTTGTTGATGAATCATCGATGAATTGCCAAACAAATTGTTGATGAATTTAACATGGGCATGTCCTAGGCTGTCATCAACAACATTTCATCAACAATTAATCGATGAATTGTTGATGAAAAGTTGATGACATGTTGATGAAAAGTTGATGAAAAGTTGATGACATGTTGATGAAAAGATGGTGAAAAGTTGATGAATTGTTGATTAAATGTTGATGACATGTTGATTAAATGTTGATGACGTGTTAATTTCTATATAATTTCACATATTTTTATATAATCGCACTGTATTTAATATAATTCCATTGTTTTCCATATAATTGCACTAACACTAACACAATTGCTTCAAACTTTTAAACTAAAAATTGAATTTTTAAACAATTTAACTTTAACTTCCACTTTCGCATCTTCGACCACCTCTAGCACCAGAACGAAAACGTTGAAACCATCGTTGTGCGGTGGAAATGGAAACTGTAACGGGTCCATAAACTGCACAAATTTTATTGGCGGCTTGAGATGCATTTTTGCCTTCATCGTAGTAGTACTGTAAAACCGTTTCATTTAATAATTTTTAATATATTTGGGGTTGTTTTAGTTTTTAATTTTGTTACATTAAATAAAAAAGATAAAATAGTGAAATACATTTAATATCACCATATATCATTTAGAAAAGCTATGCGAAAGTCAAATATGCCAACTGTGCCAATAAATAAGTTCAGCCATGATTAGCGATGGCAAAAAATATTCATTAATCGATAACGATTCATATAATTAATTGAAACCGCGCGAACATTAATTGCAATTAATCGAAGAAAAAAGAAAAAAAACAAATAATCAAATGATTATTTCATTGGCTCCAAGTTGAAATTTTTAAATGTGAATGTAATGCAACTGTAACAATAATAAACAAGGATATCGTCAAGTAATTTCCATACAAGCCTACAGGAAATTTCCATATAACGAGGTTTGTAACAGGAATTTGCAGTTCCTAAGGATTCGTCCGAGAATCCTCCCAAGATTCCAAGTAAAATCAGTGGTCAATCAGCGATTAAGCATTTTTTCCGCTGTGAAACGTTTACTGTCTGGATACTATGCCTTAGAGCAGTATATTGCCATCGGTAAAATTTCGTATCTAGTATATTTTATGTATATACCATAGCAGAAAAAGTATGCGTACAAACTCTATGCCTAACTTTGATGGTTAAAAAAACATACTTATATAAAAGATATCGATTTGATTTTTTTTTATGTTTTAGATTTGTTTATTTAAATTAAATTTTCGCAGTCTTCATTCGGTTTATGGTTCACATTATTTTATAAAAATTAAAAAACGAAAAAATAACAAAATTTTCAACAGAAAAAGTATGCGTACAAAATGTATACACACTGTGTTTTTGCTCCGTATGCAGCTGAGGATACCGTTAAATCTCTAGTAACGGTAAATAAAGCTCTAAGAACTTTCTGTCACTCGATCTTTTTGATTATTTCATCATTATGTGAAAAGAATCGCAATGGGTAAGAAGTCGAACGAAATTGATCCTGATTTAAGGAAATTAATAGTTAAACTGCGTGATGAGGGGAAAACTCTGCGTGAAATTGGGAAAACTGTAGGCAGAGCTCATTCCTCTATACAAAGAGTCCTGGAAAATTATAAATTAAATGGATCCGTTAAGTCAAAACCACGTTCTGGGAGGCCACCAAAACTGACTGACCGAGAGAAGCGGGACGTTTTAAAGACTGTTAAGCTAAATCCTCGATTAACGGCCTTCAAAATTAGTCAGAGCATTAAGGAGAAATATAAGAAGGATCTTCATGAAGATACAGTCCGAAAAATTTTGAAAAAGGAGGACCTACATGCCCGCATTGCACGGAAGAAGCCCTTGATATCGCCAACAAACAGAGCAAAGCGACTAGATTTTGCGAAAAAATTCATCCAGGAGCCTGCAACTTTCTGGAACAAGGTCCTTTTCAGCGATGAGAGCAAATTTTGCATTTTTGGCATAAAAGGGCGTCACCTTGTATGGCGAAAGAACGGAACTGGCTTAGATGTCCAAAATCTTCAATCCACTGTTAAGCACGGTGGTGGCGCTGTGATGGTGTGGGGGTGTATGGCCGCCAGTGGAGTGGGAAATCTTGTGTTCATAGAGTCTACAATGGACCACAAGGCTTATCTAAAAATCCTGCAATCAAATTTAGAGCAAAGCGCAACAAATTTGGGGATATCCGAGGACTATTGGTTCCAACAAGATAACGATCCTAAGCATACCGCTTATGCTGTAAGGATGTGGCTGATGTTAAAGCGGTTTAAACAGCTCCACTCGCCTCCCCAGTCGCCAGACTTAAATCCTATAGAGCATTTATGGGATCATTTGGAGCGAAGGATTCGCCTTCGAACGATAACATCGAAGGCGATGCTGAAGGATGTTATAAGGGAGGAATGGTCAAATATTTCCACAACTGTAACCAAAAAGTTGGCAGAATCAATGCCAAAACGCCTTGAGGAAGCCATTAAAAGAAAGGGATATCCAACATCCTATTAAATATTATATTTAAGAACTTATTTTTTAAGAATTTGAATTTTGTACGCATACTTTTTCTGTTGAAAATTTTGTTATTTTTTCGTTTTTTAATTTTTATAAAATAATGTGAACCATAAACCGAATGAAGACTGCGAAAATTTAATTTAAATAAACAAATCTAAAACATAAAAAAAAATCAAATCGATATCTTTTATATAAATATGTTTTTTTAACCATCAAAGTTAGGCATAGAGTTTGTACGCATACTTTTTCTGCTATGTGTATATCGATTTTGGCCTCTAATGCATTGAAAGTGCCGTATAGTCATCTTACTCGCACTTGTGTGAATCCCTATAGATCTTTCAAATCTCTAATGAATTCTCTAATTAATGCTGTAGTATCATTATCACCTTGACGAACGCGAACTCTTTTGCATGCTTCAGTATTAAATGATGAAGCATGTTGGTCGTATTTCTGCAATATTTAAGTCTTTTTTCACATAATTGGCACTGCACTTCTTTATCATTTAATTTGGAATAATATTTCCATACTCTCCGTGCCCGTTCCTTTAATTTTCGCATAAAAGTTATGACGCGATTATTTTGTCGAATAATCGATTAATGATTCAATTAATCGAAGCCCATTTGCGATACAATTAGATCGTTAATTGAATGAAAATAATCGATTAATGTGTATCATATGATTAATCGTACCATCACTAGCCATAATGTGTGTATGGCGAAGAAAATAAAGAAAAGCTTGCCTCCCGAAAACGGGAAATACAAAACGGTTTTAAGAAAGAATGGTCTTCTTGATTGATATATCGAAGGCAACGACTGGTTATACCAACGATGGCAATACGGAAAGATGGTTTTGCTCTAACTCTGAAAAGTGCGAAAATTCAATTCTTGCGTGTGTATACACAAATAGACAAAATAATCGGCGTTTTTTCGTTTTTAACTTTTATTTCTAAGCCATCTCTTGTCCAATTTCAAAAAAAATTTAAACAAAAAGTAAAAACTGTTTCACAAGCTCCTTAATATTCAAATAAATTAAATATATCCTTAAATCAGCCAATTTTGGGTGGTCACAATAGTAGATTATTTTATGTTTAATTAAGTATCTGGCAGCTAATAGTCTGTATATCCGCCATTTTTGGCAAGACTCTATTCGTTTTGGCATGGAGGATATTACTTGCTACAAGTTCCAATTGGAATGTTATTCCGTGTCCTTTGGACAATATTCCTTTATTTTTACAGAACGTCTTTCCGACCTCTCCTTTGAGTTCACCCCAGAGATTCTGGATAGGATTAAGGTCCGTGGATTGACTTGGCCACCCAATAACATCCACATTTTGCTTTCGGAACCAATCGTTTACTACTTGAGAGGCATGTTTCGGGTCGTTATATTGCTGGAACTTCCATAAAACTGGCATATTATCCTCGACATATGGTAGCATCACCGTCTCCAATAGATCTTTGTAGACGAATCTGCCCATTATTCCGTCAAATCGATGAGTCAAACGGTATCATAAAAAGCAGCTCCATACCATCAGGCTACCACCTCCATATTTTACAGTTTTATATGTGTAACTGGGATCAAATTCTTTGCCTCTCGGACAACGAACGTTCCTTTTAGCAACTGCCTTCCTAGACATCCAGCAGGCCTTTGATAGGGTCTGGCACCAAGGGCTCCTATCAAAGGTCAAGGAACTTCTGCCTCCTCAACTGTTCGAGTTAGTCAGGAGCTACCTCAGCGATCAAACCTTCCAAGTGGTGCAGGATGGAGTAGCCTCAAATACCAGGAGGATAGCTGCCTGAGTTCCACAAGGTAGTGTACTGGGCCCTACACTATATAACTTGTTTGCGCACGATGCCCCACTTCATCTGAGCTCAAGAAGCGTGTGTGTAGCGACACTGCAATCCTCGCAAGGTCCAGCTGCGTCTACAGTGCCACGGACAAACTTCAGATACTTCTGAAGAGGTTTGAGAACTGGGCCTGTAGATGGAATGTGACCATCAACACAGACAAGTGTGCGGTGGTCACATTCGCCTTGAGGAGAGACACATGTCTAGGGGTCTTTCTTCATGGTCAGCTGTTGCCGCAACGCGAGGAGCACACATATCTGGAACTGGTCCTGAAAAAGAGGCTGACGGTCGCGTCGCACATCAAAAAGACAAGGGCCAAGATGGAAAACACTGCCAGGCGTCTAAACTGGCTAACTTGCCCGAAGTCGAAGCTGAGTCTTAGGTGCAAGACTCGCCTTTACCAGTCCCTGCTAGCCGATTTGGCACTATGGAGTGGCAATCTATGCCACTGCGGCCAGGACGCACTTAAAAAAGATCCAAGTCTTCCAGGCTAAATTCCTTAGGCGAATCACTGGAGCGCAGTGGTATCTAAGGAATGCTGACATACGAAGAGAATTAAAAGTCCCTGCAATAGGAGATTATATGAACACCCTAGCTGTCAGTCACAGAACCAGACTCTGGAGTCACCCAAACCCGCTGGCCAGGAGGATGGGCAGGACTAGGACCAGGAGACGCCTGAAGAGGGTCCAGGTTGGTATTTTGGGAATGGTCAATGCAAAACCAAAAAAAATAATTATAACGGTAAATTGTTGCGATCCCTTTATAACTTTCGTAGTTTGCCTATGTTATGTTCTTCAGAAATCAGCAAAGCACATGCCAATAGTTTTAGTAGATTAAGAGAAAAAGGAAACGAAACAAACTAATTCTTGTCCCTATTCAAGTGCATGGCAGTGTATATACACTGCTGGTCTTGGGTTAGACGCACTCAGTTTTCCACACAAATTGGTTTTATATTTATTGTTTTAATGATTATTGAAAAAAAGTTAATATGCAAAAACCTTGGTTATTTAATTATACTTAAATTATAATATTCAAAATATTATAAAATTATAACATAAGTTGTGTTTTCAAACATTTTCTTCAAGCAGCTTGAAATAAGTCCCATTTTTCTTGGTCAATAGAATAGACGCACTTAGACATAATATTTTACTTCTTTTTAAGTAACTTATTTTTAACATTAATTTGTAGTTGGTGTTAATATTTGGTTTATTAGCAATATAAAAACAAGTAAGAAAGCTACAGTCGAGTGAGCTCGACTGTGAGATACCCGCTACCCATAATAAATAGTTAATACATTTTTGAACGGCTAATAATTATTACCATATATTAAAATTGCTTCTCGAATTCTTATAAGATTCTTTTCCGATTCCAATCAAGAACTGGTAAGAATATTTAGTTGGTCTAGTTGGTCAACCAAATGAGGCATGCTGCAGCGGCCGTTCGTGGCCATACAAAATTATTTCTTTAATAACTTCAACAATTTTTATGGAATCACACAGACTATAGTTCTTAATGTACATACCCAAATTCGCGACTCTAGCTTTAAAATGATGAAAATGATACGCTTTTTGATGATTTGCGGGGGCGGAAGTGGGCGTGGTAAAAATTTGAAACCAAACATAACAAAAACTGTCGAAAAAAATTACTGCTCTATCTCTTATAGTCTCCGAGATCCAGTGTTATATACGGACAGACGGACAGACGGACAGACAGACAGACGGACATGGCTAGATCGTCTCGGCTGTTGACGCTGATCAAGAATATATATACTTTATAGGGTCGGAAATGCCTCCTTCTACCTGTTACATACATTTCCTGCCGGCACAAAGTTATAATACCCTTCTACCCTATGGGTAGCGGGTATAAAAATATTTCAGTAATGAGTACTGCCTCTTTTGTTAGTAATAACTTCATATATCCGATCCTTCATAAAATAATGCAGGGAATCTTATATTTCAACGAAATCTCGTTCCAAGCACGTTAAGATCTGCACTATATGGTAGCCAGGTCATGATATTGACGTTTTGACTGGAAAAAAAGTCTTTACTGCTCGAAGTTAATGAATATGAACATTGTATTGTTAAAAAATCCAAGGAATTGGTCCAAGGAGATCATTTATTATTGGAAATATGAACTTCAACAATGTTTTGAAGCGATCGTCGTTCATCTTCTGATCGATACAAATTAAGTAAATTGTTCTATAAAACGTGATGGCACCCCACACCAATTGTCCACCTTCTCGGCTGTGGGGGCGACTTAAATATAACATCTTTTCGCAAATCGTGATAATAATATTGAAAGCCATCTAAATTAAAACGTTTTTCATCAGTAAAAACAATAGAACGGCAATTATTAAGCCGAGTGTCAGATTGAACATTCCACGTCATGTATGTATTGTAGGTTTTATCTTGGTTTTTAGACGCTTTGGGTGTTCTGCATTTCTGATTGTACGCTTAAGAGTTAAAAGACTTGCTTTTACTCCAGATAATTAATCAATTTTAGCTGCCGACTTAGTCTAATTTGATGCAATTCTAACAATTTGGCGTACTGCTTGTTCAGTTAGTGCTCTTTTTTTTCCTTTGAAGTGTTTTCCATATTCCTCAGGATCTTATAAATATCAATCAACAGTCCTGGAGCTGCGATTTATCTTTTTGACAATGTTTCGATTCGACAATCCTTGCGAGTGAAAAAAGTCTACATTTTGACGTTTTAATAAGCTTATAACACCAGCTTTTTTTTGCTTTAAATATAGCTCTAAAGCAATTTATTTGTTTATTTTTTATATTTTCTCAATACAAAAACCTGTACTTGTTTACGCAAGACAAAAGAATCTTAAGTGCGTCTATTCTATTGGCCAAAAAAAATGGTCCTTATTATAAGCTGCTTGAAGAAAATGTTTAAAAACACAGCTTATGTTAAATTTGTATAATATTTTGAATATTATAATTAAAGTATAATTAAATAACCAAGGTTTTTGCATATTAACTTTTTTTCAAAATTCATTAAAATAATAAATATACCAGGTGTGGCGGTTAATAATTCTTAATTTTTTTCGAAAGTAAATGGTCAATTGTGGAAAGAGTAAATGAAACTGTTTATTCAAAGTAAGCTTAATCGCTTGATAAACATTTTCCCATCTTTCTGGAAGATTTTTAATATCCTTCCAAAAAAAACTCTTCATCCTGCGAAAGGATCCCTTCACCGACCTTTTTTTTCAATTCTTCGAAGTTTTGAAACTGCTGCCTCGAGAGCGAAACCAATATCGATTAAAAAAATTGGTTAACTGATAGAACCAGGTTCTGTGAGTAGGGCGGGGGGCGAAAATTTTCCCGCCACACGTGAAAATCGCATATTTGGCGGTTTTTCCTATATGCGAGGCGGATTTGTCATGCTGCAAAAATCACCTAACAGTGACTTAATGCCCATTCTAGTCTATTTTCTATCAACGAATAGTTCAAATTGACCATTTGTTGATTGCTGAGAATAGTTTTAATGGGTTCATCAAATTTCAAAAGGTCAAAGTTCACAACACCCCCCTCAGGACCCTCCAGATGCAAAATTTTCCTCTTTTTTCAAAGGGGTTTAATTTTGCGGTGGATGTTGATAATTGACCTGGGTCAACCTATACTTTCTTTTATCTGGGTTTCTCAAAATAGATATTTTTATCGCTCTCAGTCAAAAAACTTTTTTGTTGCGGCCGAGAAAGCCAAATTTCGAGCAGTGTTTTTCTCTTTCCCGCAAATGCTCTTTATATGGCTCGGAGGTTGGCGTTTTAAAAACGCTATAAAACTAAGACGCTAACTCGAAATCCAAAAATTTTTTTTGTGGATTGAAAGTAGATACCTATAGCTACAAAACGACCTAAGAATGAAGGGTGTGAACCATTGGGTGCACTCAGCGCAATCCGCAAAAAAAATTAAGAATTATTAACCGCCACACCTGATAAAACAAACTAGTGTGGAAAACTGAGTGCGCCTAACCCTAGACCAGCAATGTCTGTATCTTAAAATTGCCAGAATGGTGTAATCTTTTAAGAAATCAATTCTGAACGATATGTATCTATGGATGCATATATAAAAGAAAGTCATGTTAGTTCTTCTTCTGAATAGCTCCAATCGATGTGTGCCACATTTGTACTTCGGTGAGCCGAAGTTAGCTTCCTTTCTTGTTTATTGTACATATATCATTGAATTCAGTGGTTTTTGCACCGCATATAAAACATTTTATTGACGACGCACAGTGGCGCCATTGGCGCATTTGGCGTTGCATAAATCAAAAATTCATAGTCGCAAAAAAGATTTAATTTATAAGAAATCGACAGAGAATTTCACCACGATTCCAAATCCGTTGCCAAAACATGCATTCAAAGTCGAAAAATATTTCCGTTTTTGCGACACAAAAAAAAAAAGAGAATTTGGTCGACTTTCAGGTAATATTACACAAAAACTAGACAACCAATCGGAATGATTTTGGTTTTAAATTATAGATACATTCATAAACTAAAATAAAGCAAAAAAAACGGCAGTTTGGGTTTGGCTTCTACAGGTAAATCGTTACCTGCCAGGTGTCCATTTTTAACAACTTTTTTTGCCTAAAGTAGTCTAGAACTTTTTTGGCACTACAGAGCACTCAACTACACTATATAGGTCTGTTCCGTGTATCTTTCCTGAACCAGGATCCGTTTAGATAGTCTGCGTCTAGCTGCGACTCCACCTTTGGCAGCGATTTTAGTGAAACAACTCAGGGTCAAAAAACACGAAATATGGGTGAAAACGCTTCAGGGGTACCGGCAGCGCGCAAGGGCATTTGCAGTGTTAAAATCGTGATTTTTTGTTTTAAATAATATTAAGACATGAAAGGATGAGGAATCAAATGTTTATAGTCCAGAAATGCTTCAGCTATTAGAAATTCTCTCAATATAGGTTTATTGTTAGTCAAAATGTTAGAAAAATTATCAACAAATAAAAAAAAATCGAAATTAAAAAAATTTTTTGTGTAAAATATTTTTTTACATTTTTTAAAATATTTTTATTTGAGCAAAACGATAAAAATAAAGCTAAAAAATTAAACAAATTTTTTTATTTAAAAATCGTTTTCTATAAGAAAATTCGATTTTTTCACTTTGACGCCCTATAAATGGGCGAATGGGTGGGCGTGGCACATTGTCCACTAGATATATAAATTTTACATCAATTTACTGTCAAATGCCGTTTAAATAATTCGATTATCTTATTTGGTTCAAAAGTTATGATTTTTGCAAGGTCAAATGCCAGAAAAGCGCCACTGTGCGACGTATGTATTGCTTAACGCATTGCACATTTTACCATATACCATAGTAAGTTGCAGACTATGATTAATGAACAACTATTTATTGGAAATTTGAAATTCAGTTGGCGTTAAGTTCTGTATTTTATCTTTAAAACATAGTTGGTTATTATTTTCGAGTTACTTTGAGCTATAGGCTGAAGTGGGACATATGATGTTGTAAATAGAGATCTATCATCGTCATTACACTTTGATAACATCTTCTTGTATTCACTGCACCCAGTACTGCCATCAAAACCCCATTTTCCTATTAATGTTAATGATCAAGACAATTTTCAATAACTGTTTTTTGTAACTGTACTTGTTGCTGTGTTGTCTAATAGACTCTGCAGCTCCGCCACTCACGCACACACTGAAATGTCATTAGGATATCTTGAATTTGGAAATTTGAGAATTGTGTCATATATTGGCAGAATATTGCTCAAACATTCACTATTAATGAATTCACGAATCAGCAAGTATTGGTGTTTCGTAATTCCAGTGTCCATTAAAAGCAATAAAACCTTTTCAATATCTGCTTTGGATGAAATAGGATCGGTGGAGAGTCGGAAAAGCGCTAAGCAGAAGCTACAGACTCGTGAAAATTTTTCAATCAGTGCTATCCTACGACGCACAGTGGCGCCATTGGCATATTTGGCATTGCATAAATCAAAAATTCATAGTCGCAAAAACGATTTAAACTATATAAAATCGACAGAGAATTTCACGACGATTCCAAAATTGAGAAAACAAAAATCGGACTATTTTTGTAGAAGTTATGAGCATTCAAAGTTGAAAAATATTTCCGTTTTTGTGACAAAAAAAAAAGAGAAATTTGGTTGACTTTCAGGTCATATTACACAAAAACTAGACAACCAAGCGGACTAATTTTGGTTTTAAATTATAGATACATTAATAAACTGTAAAATAAAGCAAAAAAACCGGCAGTTTGGGTTTGACTTGTACAGGTAAATCGTTACCTGCCAGGTGTCCATTTTTAACACCTTTTTATGCCTAAAGTAGTCTAGAACCTTTGAAGCACCACGGAGCACTCAACTACACTATATATTATATGTAGGTTAGTTCCGTGTATCTTTCCTGAACCAGGATCCGTTTAGATAGTCTGCGTCTAGCTGCGACTCCACCATTGGCAGCGATTTTAATGAAACAACTCAGGGTCAAAAAACACGAAATATGGGTGAAAACGCTTCAGGGGTACCGGCAGCGCGCAAGGGCATTTGCAGTGTTAAAATCGTAATTTTTTTGTTTTAAATAATATTAAGACGCGAAAGGATGAGAAATCAAATGTTTATAGTCCAGAAATGCTTCAGCTATTAGTAATTCCCTCAATATAGGTTTATTGTTAGTCAAAATGTTAGAAAATGATCAACAAATAAAAAAAAATCTAAATTAAAAAAAATTTTTGTGTAAAATATTTGTTTACATTTTTTAAAATATTTTTAATTAAGCAAATCGATAAAAATAAAGCTAAAAAATGAAACAATTTTTTTTGTTTAAAAATCGTTTACTATGAGAAAATTCGATTTTTTCACTTTGACGCCCTATAAATGGGCGAATGGGTGGGCGTGGCACATTGTCCACTAGATATATAAATTTAAATCGTTTAAATTATTCGATTGTCTTTGGTTCAAAAGTTATGATTTTTGCAACGCGAAATGCCAGAAAGGCGCCACTGTGCGACGTTTCGTTCTTTTTGAGGACTTAGCCAAATCAATTTTGGGTCGTCCACATTCAGCACTTGAAACCTTTTGTTGCAGAGGCTCAAGAGTAATTGTTTCCATAGTTTTCAGCTAATCCGATTGAAATTTAACGATTGTTGATATGACATACTTACTAATTGTACATTTGCAAATAAATAAATACTTATTGGGCTTAATAATCGTAATCAGAGTTCTCGCTCTCCCTCTTCGGTGCACCAAAGGTGAAATATGTACATACATGTTCCTGTAGACAATGATAAAATGCAAATGGGAAATTATAACAATTATAACAGAATTGTCTATTAACAGAAAAAAAAAACATAAAGCAAAAAAACGAGCACAGCAAATGACAAGCACGAAAGAAACACTACAAAAACAAATGAAGAGCATCAGATTGCGCCGAAATTCGATCCTGAAAACAGTAAGACAGCATGAGTGTATTAATGAATATAGACAAATCAATAAATATTAGCAGATACATTTTAAATTTTCATTACCTTAAACATTAACGAATATATAAAGGGGGAATCATATATATAACATATATAAAAGTCTATTTTTAACCTGAACGTAGTACACAAAAAAAGTATAATCATTCAAAAATACAAAAAAAAAATAGTACATCACTTCTATTGACCAAGAAAAATGGGACTTATTTTAAGCTGCTTGAAGAAAATGTTTAAAAACACAACTTATGTTATAATTTTATAATATTTTGAATATTATAATTTAAGTATAATTAAATAACCAAGGTTTTTGCATATTAATTTTTTTTCAATGATCATTAAAATAATAAATATATAATAAATGTACCGAAGCAGTGTATATAATATATATACATATGTGTACATATATATAAATAAATCTTAGACCCCGCCTTGGGTCGATCTAAATTCACAGTGCTCCATCCGCATGTTGTCTTTATTTTAATTTAGTTTCGTAACTAATTTAACTATTCTAACGGATTGCTGTCCCTTAGCTCGACTATAGTTGTTATAGTGGCAAGTGAATATCGCGAATACCGAGTTGCGGAGAGCGGGCGAACGTATGTATGTACATATGTATGTACATAGGTGCAGTGACAGAGGAAATACAGGGTGTCTCTTGAACTGATCAATAGCTGACTCTTAACCTAAAATATTTATGAAATTTTAAGTTGTTTAAGTTATTATCCTAGCACAACAAGTAACCACTTGTAAATAAAACACTACTCACATTGAATTTGAAGCAAATACTTAATTTAACACATATAGACATATAACTATTACTTATGATTAAAATTGTGTATTAGTTTTGTATATCTCTGTTGTTTACCATTTATTTTAAATATTCTTTAATTTTAGACTTTAGATTTTTAAAGTTACTAAAATTTTAAAGGAATCTTTCGTTTTGCAAAGAATAAGTTTAAAAATTGAAAGGTTTGTCGATTTTGTATTATTTATGCCAGCTATAAGTATATTCGTCAAACTCTTTTGCAATGAAACCCTTTAACCCTCGAACACAAGCTGCATCCACATTTTTTTTAGCTATGCAGAATAAGAAATGGGTTGATTAGGGTATAACAAATACAGTTATTTTTACGACAAGTACTGGGTTATAAATCGACTTGATAAAAACCCACGCCTAAAGAAGGAGATGTAGATGCCTCATGAATAAGCCACGACGGTCAGCACTACTTACCAAAAACAACAGTACTAATGGCCGAGGCCAGTGTGAGGCCATAAAACGGAAGGCCAGGTTGCAGTCTGAATGGCAGCTTATGCCGGCACTCAAAGTACTTAGCATATTTTGCTGCGATTTTGAATGTTGACAAGTCACCGTCGCGTCGGTTGGGTGCTCTGTTACAGTCCAACACCGCTTGGGACCTACTCGCGTCTTTTCACTCCTACAGCATCTGCGACTGCCAAGTCACTAAAAGTCTTAATCATATGAAAAGGTGAAAGGCACACACAGGAAAGCTATCTTATAATGATTCCGAAATGTTGGCCACAAACTAGGAGCTCTGAGCCGAAAGCTTAAAGGATATTAACGGCATGGGTAGAATGTTTCACTTGTCGGACAAACTATCAAACAAATGCACGCTTGGTTGCGGCAAAATTAAAATTATGTATCGCATTTCGGGCTGCATTTTAAGCAGACTCAGTTGCAGCTGCATCTACAGCTTATCAGCAGCCCTGCAGCTTGGCAGCACAGCAAAGCAAACAGACAGCAACCAGGGGGGCGGACAGACGGCTGGAAGGAGCTCACAGAATTGAGCGTTGCCTTTGTACAAGCAGCGATTTTTGCTTACCCTATCGCATCAGCGCGGCGGCAGGAGCCCCACGATAGCGCCTCAAATTAAAACAAAACGGACAGCAGCTTAAAGCGCCCCAATATGAGATACAAGATTGACTGAAAAATAATACGCCGCATGGTTCCTCCACCTACCTCAAGTAGAACCAATACAGAACAACAAAAGCAAATCGGGACAATTTCCGAGTCCCAGCCAAAGACGTGCTGGCAAAAGTTGATCGTTAGCAGAAAATTTCAGCTCTGCTCGAAAAAGTTGTTTTTCAACTTTGCGTTGCTTTTTATGCGCTGTTATAGTTTATCGTTAAAAAGTTCATGGCATAGAAAAACTTGCATTGGGATTTACGCAACAGAATCGCTGGCGCGAGCCAACTTCCCTGGTTAGGTGAGCTTTAGCTGCTGTGGAAACGATGAAGGCAGCTCAAATTTTGGATTCCGCCAACTTGGGTACAACAAGTAAGCGCAGGCGGGAAAGGCGAGCCAATCCTTCGGCGCTGAAGTGTTAATAATGCACTTTAGTCAAGAGCGCAATGAGAGCGGAGCAATGGTCCTCTGGGCAGACCTGCCAGCCTACTTTACGGTCTGGCTGAAAGGTGCTAACGACCTATAGACGACCATCTCCTTACCGGACCGTGCATCTATTTCGAATAGATTGAAGCCCCGCCCAATTGCGTTCGTGTGCAATTTATAAGAACGTGTCCACACACACGCGCTCTGACGGGCTGTCACTTACTTGAGAAGCCGCCCCCAAGTCGAGATCTTATCATTCACTCTAACGACTCACCTTCCCAACCCTCGGCCGTGACAATTTCCCACCCCATGCACGCTAATAAACTTATACGGGCAGATACGGAGCCCTGTCTATCCGACATGCCCGCCCGACATTTATATGTGCCAGGAAAACGTTTAATTAAGTCACTTGAATGCGTAACCGGTTGTCGTGGCATTTATTCTCAATGATGTTGCTAATACTGATGACGATGATTATGCCTCCTTTGCCGATGTTAAAGATGCCGCGAAGCTGCCTGCCAATGTTGCCCGGGAAACGACTCGTGGGACGTTCCTGACTCCCATATATTTCAAATTTCGAAAACACTGCACAGGCAAAGAAAAACTTTAGGACGCAATATTATTCTATCGCATCTATTATGGTATGACAAGAATTCTAGAATGCTGGAAACAATCTTATCTGATTAGAGCTTTTATACACAGCCCCCATAGAGTAGAGGTAAATTCAATTCAGGTTGATTTTATTCAGAATAAAATGTAATTAAAATGTACTATTAATAATTATTAACTATTATCGTATCGGAACAAGTTGGCTAAGATCATAACATGCTTAAATGCAATGTTAACGATTCCATAAATTACATTTAAACTTAAATTATTTAGTTTTCTCTTAAATTCGTGTTATTTTCCCGACGTTTATAACTCAAGAACGGGCTCACCTGGGGTTTTTTCGGAATGTGGCATTTTTACAACATATGCATTTTCCAAATAATAAAGTATTGTTGAAAGCAAAAAAAAATTTACGCAAAAAAAAATTAGATTTACCTATGTATCTCCCAGTACATAATTATTTATTAATTATTATTATAATTAACTTCAATTGTTGTTTTGTAAATGCCTTTTTAACTTTAGTCGTTCAGAAGTTATTAAGCCGCTGAAATAGTATAAAATCCGAAACGTGATGGAACAAATGTTTTCCAGCTCAAGTTGTTAAATACATTTAATATATTTGGGTAAGGGCCTCTAAAACGAAAGTTTTTCATTACCAACCCTACAGTACTGGAAGTGGCTAATGTACTGACATACATAGGTCACTGAATTCATTTCAATTCAATTTCAAATAGTTTTTTTTCACTGAATACGAATTAGAATAATAAGCTCTAAGGAAACTAAAAATGCGTCTTTATTTTAAAAATTCTGATCTATCTACGTTCTTTAAATATCGCTTGAATGAGTCCCGAAATTGTCTTTGGGAGTAACTTTAATATAAAATTAATTAATTAAATAATTTAACATAATTTGAATATTCAGAAATTATCATGGCAAATAACTTAGAATAACATAAAGTTGTTCTTTATGTTTAGGTTTTCTAATCATTACAATGCCAGGTGTTTTCTAATCTGAATTTTAAATTGTGGTTTCTGGCGAACATTATGGGGTTTTGTAATTGATTACAACACCTGACAACTAAGGTTTAAATAGTGTAAATAAAAGTAACAAATAATAGTATGAATTTAAAGAAATATTTCAAGTTCAGAAGGCAGGGACTTAGCTCTCGTATTAACAGCGCGCTTCACAATTCTTGTTTTATTCCTCAATAACGAATGCACAGGTCCTATTCCTAGTAATCAATTCAAGATTGGCTACACCTGAAAAATAAACAGAAAATAGTGTTGACACCAATTAATATTAAAATGTAGATGATGCTGGTACAAAAAATCAAACATCCGCAGGGGACTCAATACTTCGTATCATTTCATTTTCGTTTTTGTGAAATTCAAGACTATACCGTATTTATACGAAACGAGAAACGAATAAAAGTAAAGCACAAAAACAAAAAAAAACATTTTGATTTAGCTGCAGGCGAATATAAAATGCAGGCCGAAGTTTCTTCTGCTCTGAGTTTTTATTGTGGTCCCTGGTTGGTGTGTTGTGGAGGATAACATCAAAATCAACGAGAACAGCAGCGAATGGCGAGAGACGGCGCCGACAATAGCAAAACTGACACTGGGACGCAGGGATAGGGGCAAGGTCCTGGGGGCAGAGTGCAGTCCGCGATTCGCAGTCATGCTGACAGGCAGCGGAAAGGACATTTGTAACGATAACGTTCATTTCTATTTCACAAGCTCGGCGACTGCTCTCTGTGTCTGCAAGTGGCTGTGTGTTTGTGTGTGTGTGACCATTAATTTTGAGCGCGTTTAACATGAAAACTACATGGCAAAACTGATTTGGTGCAGGGCGCAGAGTATCGCACACACATGCGGGGCCGGACCCCGAACGACAGGCACATAGTTCATGCCCGCGAGCCAACAATGAAACAGTTATACTACAAATAAGTAAGCAGGGGACGCTGAGGACGGGCAACGGGATGGCAAACCGAATGTAATGGGAAAAGCGCAAAAAGCGGGTCAGTGCGCACAAAATGCCAGCAATGATGATGATGGCGGATGCCACCGCTGCTGCTCCTCAGTCGCCGGCAGCAGCGAGCGGAGAAGCAGCGGAAACTGACGAAGCACAGAATAAAATGCTGATATTACCCAAGCCGTACATCAAGAGCCGAGGCAGGGGCGTGCCGGGTCCGGACTGGAGCTAGTATTGCGTATTTCGGGTAAAATAAAACGTCTGAGGGGAAAAATTAAAAAACGAAATGCATGCGGATGATATAGTATACAACAAACTGGCGGCCCCGCGCCGACATGCAATCCAGGATGTTTTCACTGGCGTACGTGGCGTATGCGTATTGCGCAAATAAATAACAGCGCCCAGAAGTATGCTACGCATAGCGAAAGCATGCAAAGCCAGCGCACATGTAAGCAGCAACAAGCGCCGCGGACGAGCGAAATAGTTTCACACACAAAATAATGCAGAGAAAGCTTGTTTCAATTTCGCACTAGTTAAATGCTTATTTGTTTGTTCAAAGCCCGTGCTGTGTTCCGGAGGTGGTCCAGACATAGTAGTGGTCTATTTTTACGTTACCATTTCATTATCCCTTGCAGCCCATGTGGGGCTCCAACTGTCGTTGACACATCCCATTACCGCTCACCCAGCCTATGAACGATTATCGCTTCAAAAGACCGGCTTTCAGATGGTCAAGACTAACTCTCGCAGGGCCTGTTCGTAGGCTTTTTGTGCGGACCGGATAGCATTCACGGTGACATCGACGATATAAAGCCTTCATCAACATCCTGCCTGATGAACACTTGACGCATCCTAATCTGTTTGCACCAACAATGTCAATTGCCCACGCCATACAATTATCACACCTGCCCTCGCAGGCGCCTGTTTTTCTTCGCTTCTTGTACCTTAACACTGGCGTTCAACTTTGGTTTGTTTCTTTCACCTATCCATTTTTAAGTACCATTTAAATAACATTTGGGCTAGGGAGCATTTGCTTTTATCTGACTTTGCTTTTTATTCCACACATACATGTATATTACACATTTTTCTTAATTATTTTATTTTGAGCCTGCCTTTTACTAAAATTCACATTTAAATTTGGGACTTTTGCTCATTGAATTTACAGCAATGTAATTGTGTGTTTTACTTGCGGCCATCTTATCAGCGAGACTTTTACTAGCCTACTCTAACTCCCATTAGCTTTTTGTTGGTCATTTTAAGGGCTTGCTTCTTACTTGGCACATCAATATACATAGTTAAATATCGAGTGCTAATTTCTATTAAGTTCTCTAGGTTTTGATTTGGTACTTTGGGCGGAGCACATATAGACTTTGTCTCTAAATGTAAACTCTTGGCTCCGTTGGTCTAATAGTAGGAAATTGGGTTGTAATACGGCCATCATAAATCTTTTTATGTGAACCTTACTTCGTGCATGACAGTCGGAATTCCTTAGAATGTATTTTTTGTAGTTATTTTTATGAAGAGGAAAAATAAGTGAATTTATATTGTGAATTCCTAGCATATCATTTATTATATTTTGCAACTGATACTTGACTTCATTATTACGCTCGTTATGTATATTTTATTCGGTAAAGAAAACTTGGCAATATAACGGGCACAGGACACACGGCTCCAGAGAGCTCCCTCGCCTTATTCGTCGGTGCAGCAGCAAAGTAAATATTTGCCATGCAAAAAGTCGCCCTGATTTATATGTATGTATGTCTGTATCATAAATGAACGAATCTTTGCATGAAAATAGCAAACATACTGGCACACCGCCCACTGATCGTGTTTAAAAGCAATCCCAGCGCAATGACAGCATTCAACCACTAGCCCAGAAAAATGTGCAAAAACGCACTTAAATAGGTGAATCCGTTTAAGATAAAGCGAATTGTTATAGTCGTGGAATATTTAAGTCGGAGGGTGCGATTTACATCTGAGAAACTTGATTTACCACTCACTACGACAGCTGAGATAAAGCAGAAATTAATGTTCCCCTGAAAACTTCATTGGCCAAATCAGTCCCGCCGCAGCAAAGTTAATACAATTTAGCTTAAATAAAAAAGCAATTACAAGTGCAATAGTACAATGCACGCCTCTGCTAAAGCACATGCCCGGTAAATAAGTGAGACCGAAACTAAGGCCGGTGCCAGCAAATAGAGTTCTTATCTGAAAACTAAATTAACCAAAAATGAACTAAAGCCAAAAAAAGAAATGCCCGACGTTTCGCATTAGGAACACAGGATAAACGGCGAAGCCGTCCATTTGAATGCCTGCCACGTCTCAAATGATGTGAAAACAGGGCCGCCGACAACCAGGCTGCCTGACAGGCACTGGTAGTCCTACATGTGTGCTGGCAGATGATGGCTTGTTGGCATTGGTCTGGGCATGGGCAAGTCCTTAAGCTTAATACCCCCACAGCACGCAGGCAGAAAAATATTTTCTGCACGTGGCAAAGTCCCTACAAGTGGCCACAGACGAAGGACTTAATAAAATTATGAACCACTAGCGAATATTTGAACATTTTTAAACGGGCAAAAGAGAATCAAAAACACAAAATGCTCAAAATTTAAGGTAATTTAAAACGATAAACTCGATCAGGTCAGTATTCTGTGCGGCGCTCCATTTTCGCCCAGATAAGGCGTTAAGTTAACTTTATGTGGTTTAGTCGACGGTAGCTTGGCAAGCCGGCTGGGAGCAGCAGTTCAGGAGTGATTATGTAAATTGCTAATCGGGTCAGAGTTGACTCAGATGACTCTGCCGGGAGATATATTTGAAATTTGAATTCTTAGCATTTTAGCTGAATTATTTGAATTTTGAGAAGCTACACTTTTTTCTGTATATTCTGATATATGTATGTAAATAGCCCAACTATAGCGTTTTAATCTTGACATTCGGGAAAATGAAACAGAGGCATGATTACACAGAAAAAATTCTCGTGGGTTGAATTAAAAAATTTTAGTTGAAATACAGTAGAAAAACTTTCAATGTATTTTGTTGTTAGATTTTGTGACTGTAAAAATTACAATTACATTTACAGTCACCCTTGCGTACCAGATTATTATGCGAACTGTAACTGACTGTCAGCAACAGTCAAAATACTGTATGTTTTACGTATGATGTTTTATGTATGTATTTCTTGTTCTTTTTTGGTCCTATATATACTTTAGCATTCCCAAGCTGAGTAGCAGATAAAATAATAGATCGGAGCCAAATTTAAACTTTTTATTAATTATTTTATTAAAATCAAGAACATTTTAGTATGACTGAACCTATTTTAGAATTTTTATTGGATTTGATCAATTTTTTTCACGTAACAGCCAATCAGCTGTTTTTGTTTCTGCCCGCTCCCCTAAAAAGCAATCGTCGGAAATCCCAGTCGGACTTTCCACTATGAAATCTGCATGCTTTTCCCACCGAATCGCTCATGGGGTTGGGCCCACCGTTCATGTAAAGTTCTAATTCGCTTTTATACATGGGCGGCCGGGGTAATTCATTATGCCGGCGCCGCTGCTCGTCTGACTGTGAAATTCACTTGAAACCTATGCACCAAATATTTCGAAGGTGATGTTGTAACTCGCATACGACTGCACAGAACTAAGTGCACCAACATTATTAAGAATGTTTTGGGACTGCACTTTTCCCAAGGAATTGCGAAGCGATATTGGGGACTTTAGTTTTAGTTATACCTATAACGTTTCGAAAAAATTTTTGCGAATTATTGCAACAGGAACAGCATATTTTTAAACTATTATTGATAAACTATAATATATCAAGATGGACATACAGTTTGTCCCGACAGTAGAATACCCTGTACCATTACAAGGCTCGTGCCAAAATCATATATAAGAAAGAGAATAAAAAGGTAAAAACTAAATAAGAAAGGAAGCTAATTTTGGCTCACCGAAGTTTATATACCCTTGCAGAATTTTAACAAAAAATTTAAACCGGAATTCTGGAATAATAATTGGTTGCCAAATCTCAAATTTGATGAAAATTTTTTTAAAAACGGCTAAGTTATGTTTCTTTTTTTATTTTTCCTATTGTTCCTATGGCATCTATAGGATATAGTTTACCGATTTTCATGAAATTAAAATCGAAATTCTGAAATAATATGGCCAAATATCAAATTTGGTTAAAATATTTTGAGAACTGACATAGTTATATTTTATTTTCGAACAATTTTTCGATCGTTCCTATGGCAGCATATGATATAGTCGTCCGATCCGGCCCGTCCCGACATATGGGGGACTATTTTGCGTAGAAACGGACAGACGGACATCGCTACATCGGCTGTTAATCCTGATCCTTTATAGGGTGGGTAAATGACTTTTTCACTGCGTTGCAAGCTTCTTCCTGAAATTATAATACCCTGCAACGGTATAACGAGGTATTGAAAATGACATGCCGAATTGACCGAATTTAATGAATTTTGTGGAAGTACGAAATTAATCTATTGTTCAAACAGCAAAAATGATCTTGAAAATAATCTCTATCTTTTAAACGCCAAAGAAAATAGTTTGAATAGCGCTTAAAATTGATTAGTGGCACCCTCATGGACATAACACTTAATCCAAACAATTCAATACTAACCAATGTTTCTACTACTTTCTTAGAGACACCGCCAGGGACTTGTTTTCTTTGCAAAAAAGTCGTTAAGACGGGCAAAGTGATCGATGATGACAACGAGAATATCGAAATTTGTCAACATTGTTTTGATAGCTCCCATAACTCGCCGGCATTAAATGGATTGGACAGTTTTAGCTACGACACCTGATGGCAGTTTAAGCAGAGTCCGCTGTTTCCGAAAGGCTGACACAGTGCGACAAAATTCAACTTTTTGTCTGTATCTGGAATGAGACCTTTTCTTATAGATTTTTGGACGCTGAATCCCAATCTGTGATCAGAATTTGTCTATCACGTAACATTTTTGCAAAAAACGCGTTTAAAGTTGCCAAAAACGCTGTTTTGCCCTACTTTACAGTAATATAACTCGGTTTCAAGATGTGCTAGAAACTTCGTTCTTTTCGCAAAATATAGCTAAATACTTCTATAATGATGACCAAGTCGTCATTCATCGGATACATTTCTAATAGACAAATGATATGCAATTGAATAAGGCGCGCGGGCGCCTTATATTGCTGCGGTAACATCCTGGACAAGGCGCGCGCGCGCCCTTTATTCAATTGCATATATATATATATATATATATAAGAAAAGGTTTGTCTCATTCCAGATACAGAAATCGTGTTGCACTGTGTTATCAGAGGCTAAACACTTTAACAGAAGAATTTGATTGGTCTAATCTTTGCAATTGCCGTTGATATCTTTTACAGTGCCATGAACTCATTTTTCTCTTTATGTATTCCTAAAACCTACCCGTCGGTCTCTAATAAACCACTTTGGTTTAACAAGGAGCTGACACGTTTAAAAAACGTAAAATCTAGGCTTTATAATAAATATAAACTTACTGGTTGAAGAACGGCTTCCTCATCTTATCTTAGTGCTCGATCTAACTTTACCGTGTATTCTTAACACTCAGTGTTATAAAAATTATTTGACTCTTTGTAAGGTCTAGTTCACGCAGGACCCTAAACAGTTTTATAACTTTGTTAGCACTAAACGTAAACCCACGTTATACCCTACCTCGCTGTCATTTAAGAATACTTCAGTAAATTCTGATTAAGCAATAGCTAATCTCTTTGCTTAGTTTTCTAAAACGACATATTCGCCCTCAACATCTTCAGATCATACATTTTCTCCAGCTATGCCCAGTTCGTCCTTAACCTTCAGTCCTATTTTAAACAACAGCTCACTTATTCTTGATCTTCAACGTGTTAAGCCAGTTTATTCGCCAGGTCCCGATGAAATACCGGGCTCTGTGCTTAGGTATTGCTCCAAGGCGCTGTGTAACCCCCTTCTTAAATTGTTTACCTTATCTCTAAGTTATCGGCTATCCCCAAACTTTTCGAGAATGTAATCACTCCTCACTTGCAACATCTATGCAGATCCGTCATCTTTCCATGTCAGCATGGTTTTATGAGGCGAAGAACAACCACGACCAATCTTCTGGAACTTACCTCTTTCGTTATTGGGGGCTTCCAACAAAACTTTCAAACCGATGTTATTTACACGGACTTAGTAAAGCTTTCCACTCGGCCAATCATTCTCTTCTGGTTAGAAAACTTGATTCAATGGGGTTTCCTAGTGATCTTTCTACGCAGATTTCGAGTTATTTAAGTGACAGTCGGATCTTGATAACTTCCAAGCATGGTGTCATGCTAACGATCTACATCTCAACAGCTCAAAATGCAAACTGATGGCATTTTCACGTGTCACTCCCCTGCTTGCAACCTATATGCTTAACGATTGCTCTTTGGAAAGAATTACTATCGTTGATGATCTGGGTGTCCGCCTGGATCCTAAACTTTCGTTCTCTGAACATATTTCTTGTATGGTTAACAAAGCCAGAGGCATGCTGGGATTCATTAAAAGGTGGGCGAAGGAATTCGATTCTCCTTATGTAACGAGGACTCTCTTTACTTCGTCAGTTCGCCCTATATTGGAAACACAGTTTCTGAATGGGGCAATACAGTAATTTTTGTGATCGGTCTGGTCATCTCTCCTGTCGGGGTCTTCAATTTAACTGCTCGAACGAGGTTATCCTTCCCTGGATAGGCTTCCAAAACCCGTGCGATGTGCCAAAATGCCGGTGGTGAATTGGACTCCTTTACGAGCACTACATCACCGGTCGAGATGTTGGGTGTTGTACTACTTGTCCATTTTCGTGGAGTTTCCAGTGATTCTGCGAAGATGTAACTTGACACAGCGGACTGTCGACTCCCATTTCCCTCCCCAGTGAGGGGCTTTCGGAGGAATAAGTACCCATTCGATACTATCATCCGCTAGAGTGCTTGTTACAATGTCTTTGTGTTTCTGAGAATTGAGCAATTCTTCCATCTCGTCGAGGGATCGTTTAGCTCCAATAAAGTTTGTGCCATTGTCACTGAAGATCTTACTACACTTGCCACGTAAAGATATAAAGCGCTGCAAGGCAGCCAAGAAGATTTCCGTCGAAAGGTTGGTGGCAAGCTCCAGGTGGATGGCATAGGTGACCGTGCAAACAAATAGGCATATGTAGCCCTTGCTGATACGAGGCTTCCGAACCTTTGCATCCTTCTGAAGAATTGGTCCTGCATAGTCGCAACACAAATGGAAGCGCTTGTGTAATGCGAACGCTGGGTAAATTAGCCATATGTTGCTGGGATGTGTTGTAGCGTTGACGAAAGCAAGCTAAGCAATAGTGTGTGACTTTGCGAATAAGGTTACGTGCTCCAAAAATCCAGCATTTTTGCCGAACCATAACAAAGAGTGAGGAAACGCCCGGGTGGAGGCACTCTGTGCTCGTGCTCCAGAATTAGCTTGGAGATCCGATGTGTTTTCGGTAACAAAACTGTGTGTTTTGCATCAGCAAACTGTGCTCGTCGATAATTGGTGCCAGTTTAATCAACTGTGATCGGTTCCTTAGGGGTTTCTTAGCGAGGAGCAACTGATACTCGTCTTTGAAACAACCTTGTGCGTGCTTTATGCAAAGAATCCTTGCCGCTTTGATCTCGTCGAATGTAAGAGCGCTAGATACCCTTTCGCGGGATGGACTTCGGGTACGTTGAATAAATCGCATCACGTAGCCGATGATGTGCACAAGCTTACGCCAGGAAGACTCTCGTGCGATTAGTTCGTCAAGTGGATGAATTTGAGTTGCTTCAGCCAGTGTAATCAAACAGTTGGATTTGACTTCTCCTTGTATGCCCTTATCTGTTACAGATAAACCGAATCGTGAATCGTTCAACTTTACCATGTATTGATCCTTGTTCCGTAGCCATGGAGGCCCATTCCACCACAACTGGAAGTTAATGAGCGCAGCAGCCATCAGTCCTCTTGACGCACAGTCAGCTGGGTTCGTTTTGAAGTCTACGTGGCGCCAAGCACTCCTTGGAATAATGTCTTGAGTTGGGCTGGGGCATAAGATAACCAGGAGAGCACTATTGAAGAGACCAGCCAAAAACAGTTATGTTCTTGTGGCGTAATCCAGATGTGATCGAGCAAATTAGTTGGCTTAGAAGAAGTGCCGCGCAAAGTTCCAGACGTGGCAAAGGATTGTTGCTTCAGTGGAGCCACTCTTGTTTTTGCAACCACAATGGACACCGAGATAGAGCCATCGTCATTTGTGACTCTGCTGTATACCACAGCAGCGTACGCCTTGGTTGATGCATCAGAAAATCCGTGGAGTTTGATGTTGTCCGGGTGGTTGGCAACAAATCGTGGAAGTTGGAATTGTTGAAGAGTGTCCAGATCTGCTCTCCACATCAGCCAGTTGTTCGCCAGTTTAGTTGGGAGCGGGTCATCCCAATCCGAACTCAGGAGCCAGAGCTTCTGAAACAGAATTTTAAATTGGATAACAACGGGTGCTAATAACCCGAGAGGATCAAATATTCTCGATACGTCGGGCAAGACTTGTCTCTTAGTGCAATCAGGACTTGCAGCTAGGCAGACATTGTACGTTAGAGTGTCTTTCCCAGGATGCCACCTTCACCGGTGTTGCGTGCGCCGATTGTGTGTCGATGTCATCCGTTTGTATAAATGGTGTGTTGGATACCCATTGTCCGAGTTCAAGGTTTGCGCGAGACATTAACTGAATCAGCTCGTTTCGGTTTCGAAGGAGTTCATCCTCATTGTTTGACCCAGTAAGAACGTCATCGACAAAAAATCCTCCAGCAGGATTTTTGAAGCAGTCGGGAATTCCTCTTGATGATTGACAGCAAGTTGTTCAAGCACTCGCACTGCCAGAAATGCTGCGCATGAAGTTCCGTAGGTAACAGTGCACAATTGAAAATGCTTTATGGGATCGGATGGATCCTCTCTCCAAACGATTTTCTGAAAATTGCGGTGCTTTTCGTCTACCCATATTTGGCGGAACATTTTTACGATGTCCGCTGAGAAGGCATATCTGTACATTCGAAAACGAAGGCACACCGCGAACAGATCGCGCAGGATACTGCGCCCGGTGAACAGGGTGTCATTTAAAGCCTTGCCGTTGGCGTCGCGAAATGATCCATCGAAAACAACTCGTAGCTTCCGACCCAGCACTGGATGGTGTGATAGATAAAACTGATTTCCAGTAGCGTTTTCCTCAGGCGGCATCTCACGCATGTGCCCCAGACTTATATACTCCCGCATAAAGTATATGTACTGTTTACGTAGATGCTCATTCTGCTGTAGCCGTCGCTCAACCGATTTACAGCGTTTTACCTCTCCTTGTAGCGTTTCTCCGAATTCGGGGGTACCGGTGTTGAATGGAAGTTCTACGATATACTTCCCGTTTTCATCGCGACTGTGAGTGGCGAGAAAATGCTTCTCGACTTGATCATCTTCTGGTTCCAATTTTGCGCTACTATGAACGTTCCAATTCCCAAAACTTCTGTAGAGTGGCGCCTATATCAACGTTGATTGGATTGGATGTGATGAGTGATGTTATAACCCATCCAAATACCCTTGTTGTCGTACATCTTTCGTCCGGTAAACACTGACCAAACGTGTTCGCTTCCCAATAGGATGTCAACAGGCGAGTTTGTGTTGAATTGTGTATCCGCCAACTGCAGATCCTTGAACACCTCGAGTGCCGATGCATCGATGTTTTGTCGTTCCAGTGAAGAGGTGATTCTGCCTAGCACGTGAGCGTCGACAACCAAATGATCCTCGGAGATACGAGACTCGATATGCAAGGTGCTGCATCCCCTTGTCGTGTCTGCTTTCACCGAAGAGATTCCTGTGACCAAGATACGTGATGCTGACCGTGTCAATTCGAGAGCTTGAATGCAACGTTCGGATACGTATGAAAGTTCTGAGCCCGTATCCAGTAAAGACGGCATGTTACGTGGTCACCCTTTGCGTTTTGTACATGAACCATGGCAGTTGGTAGTATGCTCTACTTCACTTCCATTTCCTTTTCAGATTTTGCCGTGCCCTGTGCACATACAACCGATTGAGTGTTATCTCCTTGGGTGAGATGACTAAGCGTCACAGAAGTATTGTCGGGCGCGCTTATGTTTCGCTCATCCTCGCCTGATACCTGTGACATATTCCCAATAGCTTGTGGATTCGCTTGGATATGTAGGTGTGAGTGATGATTTCCCTTGCATTGCCTACATTTGTATGTAGACTTGCACTTGCTAACTCCATGACCAGGTCGCAAGCAGTTGTAGCACAGTGATTTCTCCTTCACGACGGATCGCCTCTGCATCCCGGACATGTGCAAGAACTGCACAGGGTGTGATCGGTAGCATTGCATTTGGTGCAGCTATTGCCTTCGACCGCGATCATTAATTGTGTGACCCTTTTTGGTTTCTCTGCATGTTGAATTGCCCTGCCCCCAATAGCAAGCTCTCGTTTACTCAGCTTCAGTTCCTCGCAGCGAGAATCGAGAAATTTGAAGAATTCCTCGAGAGTGGGGGAATCTGTGTCCATGCTGCGCTCAATCCACCTGAGTCAGCGTCAAGTTTCTCCAGGGCCAGATAGATGATCCAGCAATCGCGTCCCGTTTGGTTGACCGCATCCAATCCGCGAACAATTTCGTTTGCTCCGTCTAATACCTTCCGTAGAATTGATGCATCTACCTTTGTAGTAGTTGGTAGGCTCGTAAACTGTTTCAAAAATGAGTTAACTATATGCCGTGGGCGATTGTATCGTTCCTTAAGACATTCCCAAGCTGTGTTGTAAGCTGTGTCCGTAATTGCCAAATGTCGAACCAAGTTGGCAGCCTCATCAACGAGTAGTGTTTTTAAGTGATGGAACTTCTGCGTGTTGGACAAATGCGGTTTGTTATGAATTGTACTTTCATATATGTATGTCTTGAAAGGAAGGCCACTCTGTGTAGTTGCCCGAGAACCGCTTAATTAGAATTTTCGGCAATTCACTCAGATTAGAATTCGACGTGAGTACCGAATTTGAATTCGCCAAACTGACGCCACCACCACCATGAATCGGGGTACTTGAACTAGCCTGATTTGCAAAGAGACGCTGAGTTGTTGGTTTTGCTGTAGCAAATTTACAATTGCGTCGCCGCACAGTGGCGCCTTTCTGGCATTTGGCGTTGCAAAAATCATAACTTTTGAACCAAATAAGATAATCGAATAATTTAAACGCCATTTGACAGTGAATTGATGTAAAATTGATATATCTAGTGGACAATGTGCCACGCCCACCAATTCGCCCATTTATACGGCGTCAAAGTGAAAAAATCGAATTTTCTCCATTAAGTTACGAATTCAAGAAAAAAAAATTTGAAAAAAGTTAATTTTCTATGGTAAATAGGAGCAAATCCTTAAGGCTCCATATTTTTTTAAGTGTACATTTTTTTTTAAATTTTTAAAGGGTGGCAAACGTGGGCAAACGATTGCGATTTCCAAAAAAAAAAATTGAAAAATGATGTAAAGTTACAACACTTGATATTTTCCAAACCGGAAGTGGAAAAAAAACTAGAAGGTGGGCAAACATGGACAATCGATGGACAATCGATTCCAACTTTCAAATTAAAAAAAAAAAACAATGCGAACCCAGCTTCTTTAAGCTCGTAGTTTTGCTCCAGCTTCACCTCGATATCTACATTTCCCTCATTATCCTTATCCTGAGAGGACACCGGCCGCATTAAAAAAGATAATTGAAAACAGTAAAAAATACATTTGAAATGCTGGAAAAATGATCTTAAGACTAAATGATATGAGCAAACGTACATACATGCAAACAATTGGGAATTTACTAAATAAAATGCTCGAAGTATGACCCGATTGTCCTATCTTTGATTGACATCACGACGATACGCTTACAACAATTACATACGGCTAATGCTTGCTACCAAGCGAAGCAAATGGAAATATAAATTTCCTCTTATCTGCTTTTGGTCTGCCTCTGCCAGAGCTCAAAAACTCCGCGTCCACAATTGCAGAGCGAGCTGTTCTTTAAGTGCCAAACTAAGCGCTAAAGCTACACAATAAACAATGTATTACAAATTAGCTGGCGGTAGCTGGACATGCCATTATTGCGCTTACCTTGGCAATGGATTCAGCGCTGGATGCTCTTATTTTTATATCCCTGCAAGATATTATAATTTCAGTCAGAAGTTTTCAACGCAAGGTAGCATCTCCGACCTTAAATTTCTTGATCAGCATCTACGCCGAGTCGATCTGGCAATGTCCGTTTCTTCTTCGGTCAGTCAAAATGAAACTTTACAGATAGTCTTCGCTATTATCTCACTCATACATCAGTCGGAACGATCGAAAGTTTTTAATACAAAAAAATTATAACTTTGTCAGTTTTCATAATATATATATATATTTTTTTTTTAATTTGAGATTTGGTCATTTTTGATTATTGAACAATATTGGTTTTAATTTTATGAAAATCTGACGACTATATCTCATTTCTGCCTTAAGAACAATAGGGAAAATAATAACAAAAAATTATAACTTCGATGTTTTTCAACTTATTTTAATCAAATTAGAGATTTCTGCCATTTTTTATTATTTTAGAATTTTGTTTTTAATTTCTAATTCCATTCAATAATCTGCTAGGCGAGCCGAAGTTTGCTTCCTTTCTTGTTTAGTATTGCAGGATTTCGTTTTTAAATAGCAATCTGTAAGGGTATACAAAGTTCAAATTCAACAACGGTCCCTTCGGCATAATGATAACACCCAAAATAACCAAACCAAAGGGATTATATTACATTATATTCCAATGTCTTTGACCAAACCCAAATGGTCTACGTACACAAGACTCCGAATACGACACACCTCACTTGCGCATGAACATTTATGTATTAACAAAATCCAATCCATACTTGCTCCTACTATCTCCACAACCAAAATATTGATTAAATCTACAAAAACAACCTAGCAATAAAATGTAAATAATAAACAGATTCGAAAGTCCTAGTTACTATCACTCAAATACAAGCCCTGCCAGACGTTAGACACAAAATTCGATTTGAGTTTGCTTTATTTTGCAAGCTGCTGGATTTTGTCGCTTAGACTTACAAGAGGCTAATCGTCAAGCTATTGCGAAATCTTCAAGGCAACTGTCAAAAACGTCGACATCAATAAAATATCACAGTTATTATCCGCCCGCAAAGGCACTCTATCCTTAATCTGTAGATTCACCAGTCCACTCAGCTATCCGTTAGGGCTCTCCCACTACCTCGTGAAATATTCACAAATTTCGCGCACTTCCGTTATATGGCGCATCCTTTCTTTATTTTTCGGTGGCTCGTCCTCCAGACAAAACCGAAACACAAAAGGCATTTTCCGCATTGCTTAGGCGAATAGCGAAAGGGGAAACGGCATTGCAATTGGCACGGTATGACCGCATAAAAAATGCATTGTATAAAACTAAAATACAAACAATGTTAATGAAGTCACATCCTCTCTAGGCTTGATTTATATTGGACTTCAAGATTACCAAGCCCTCGAAACAATGCTTCTGGAAGATTTTGCTTTTTCAGAATTAACTATATCCATACTCATACCTAAACAAAACACACATAAAAAAACTGTCTTAGCCAATAAATCTGTATAAATCCATTAAACCATACTTAATGTTCCGCTCGGCAGCAGATCGAAGCCATTAAAATTTATTTCTGGCATTTTATTTTGAGAGCTAATTAAGTACCAATATTAGAAGCTGGCTGGATGTAATAATTGTGTGGGCCATTGGTTTCGCAGTTAATGAGCCACAACAAGCTAGCAGAAAAAACGGAAAGCCGGAGGCGTTGTGCAAAAATGCTGGATTAAAGTTCAATTGACCTAAAAGGGCCGAGGCCGGTAATTTGCCCCAGAATTGGCTGCTTCTACATCATTAGGAGGAACCACCATTGGGGTGTCCTGGCTCTCTTCACTGTTATACTCGGTGTCATACTCGGAGTCATTGTCCGATTCCTCATCGTATGGATCATCATGTAACTGCACGTCTTTGTAGAAAAGAATCATAAATATCAAGCCCACAACCAGAAAAAATGCGACAAAAAAGTTATCCCTCGCCACTTCCATCTCGATAATCCATAGGTAGTTTGTGATATTTGTGATGCAACCGGGGCACTCGGGTTTCTCGCAGCAGGAGCCGCTGAGCCAGGTGCGGTTGGTCGAAAGCGTTTGGTAGTCGTTAACTCCCGTCACGCCGCAACAGATAAATTCAACTTCTAACTTGCTGAGCTTATCATTTGCCCACAACTGAAGGACGACTTGCCGCGCAAAGTAGTTAAACTTCTGGCGGTACATGAACCGTGTGGTAGCGATGATGAGGGTATAAAGCAGGACCACGAATCCAATTAGCAAATACAAGGCAAACTTCAAAATGCTCGGTTTCTGGGCCATTCGGATTCCAAGGATCGCGTTCAGAACGTATGCCAGTAATGTCAGGGCGCGCACCCAGAACAGCCAGTCTCGCAGGGCAACTGGGTAGAGTCGGACGCCGGGAAAAGTGTTAGACCTCAGGTAACGGTGGCCGACCACGTCCAGCATAAATATCACTCCCACCGCTATTAGCACGATGTTGATCTGCACCACGCAAGCACGCGACACGCGAAGCAAGTGGCACCGCTTGGCCATCTCGAAAGCGAAGGTTCCGGTGGATAAAAGCGAAGAAAAATGAGAATTCCGGCTTATTTACTTTGAAGTGAACCGAGTGCAAGCTAACGTCGCTTTGAAGTTGCTTTCCCCGCCCACTGTCGACTACGTCCCAGTTCCAGGTTAATATCAACATTTGACTAGCCTCTCCTGCCACCACTGATTGCCAGCCAGACTTGTTGTCATGACCCCAAGTGCAAATGAGTTTGCTTCTCAGGAAAATGAAATTCAGCACCTGTTGCGGACGGGCTTCCGCTGAGTGGCAGGCTCGCAATAAAAACAGTCGGATGAAACCAAATATTTGTGCGACGACTTCCAACAATCGGATGCTTCATATGGTCTATAAAAGTACGAATTTGCAGGTAAGCAAATCGGCGCGAGGAATTTGCCACTTAATATTGAGAACAAAAACATCAATATCTTGGAAAATGATATATTTATTAATGCGTTTGTTCACCCTGATACTAAGAAACTAACTCAGCTTAAAGAAGGTGGTTTCGCATTTTTTTTTATACCCTGTACCAAAGGTACACAGGTATTATAGTTTTGTGCGAGTGCGATATTCTGTAACAGGCAGAAGGAGGCGTGGCAGACCCCCAAAAGTTACCTAAATATTGATCAGGACCACTAAAGGAGTCGATATAGCCATGTCCGTCTGTCCGTCCGTCCGTCTGTCTGTCTGTCTGTCTGTCTGTCCGTCTGTATGAACGCCTAGATCTCAGAGACTATAAGAGCTAGAGACATGAAACTTGGGATTTAGACTTCTTATATCTGCACGCAGATCAAGTTTGTTTTAAATTTTTGCTGCTCCCCTTTTTGGTGGAGCTATTTGAAAAAAACCATATATCTCCCAAATTTATAAAGCTATGTAAACCATATTCAAAACCTTGATGTATTTTATCAAAATACACAGATTGCCCAAATTTCATTGCGATCGTGCCATAAATAGCGGAGATATAGCCTTTTTACTTCATACATATTATGTATACCAGAGGCAGCGCAGGCAGAAGGCTCCAAATATCTAAATCAAAATGTTCATTTCACATTTTTATGAAATTAAGATCACCGACTTCGAATTGGTCGATGGTGCAGCCGACTAAAATGAAGTCTACGCGAAGTTTAGAAGTGAAGCACGCGCGGGTTCGATTCCTGCCGGCGACAAGCCAATTTTTTTTTTTTTTTTTTTGTAATTTTTAACTGTAAGTCAAAATTATTATAGTATTTTATACTAAGAAATAAAAAAAAAAAACAATTAAAAACCTATATTTTATTAAAAAAAAAAAAAAAATACTATGATTTGGTGGCAGAATCGAACCCAGGCCAATTGCATACAAAAATGCACCCGCGGTTTTATCCACTGAGCTACCGGCTGTACTTTTGATTCAGCTGACATTTGCATTATATGTCAATTTGTCTCCGTTTCTTAGTTTTTGGCTTCTTATTCTCGGGAACCAAATCGAGCGGCGACTTGTAATGGTACAGGGTATTCTACTGTCGGGACACCCGACTGTATGTCCATCTTGTTTTCAATTTGACAGTTGGAATCGATTGCCAATCTTTTGCCCATGTTTGCCCTCCTTTTATTTTTTTTCCACTTCCGCTTTCGAAAATATGAAGTGATATAAATTAACATAATTTTTATTTCAGTCAGAAGTTTGCAACCCAGTGAAAAAGACATCTATATATATATATATAAATATATAAAGTATATATATTCTTGATCAGGATCAACAGCCGAGTCGATCTAGCCATGTCCGTCTGTCCATCTGTCCGTTTCTACACAAACTAGTCCCTCAGTTTTAAAGCTATCTAAATGAATCTTTGCAGTTAGTCTTCTATATATTCTCACTCGTACATATGTCGGAACGACTATATCATATAGCTGCCATAGGAACAATCGGAAAATTTTTAGAAACAAATTTTAACTTTGTCAGTTTTCAACATATTTTCATCAAAGTTGAGGTTTTGCCGTTTATATTACTCCTGAATTTCGGCTTTAATTTTATAAAAATCGGTCGACTATATCCTATACTTTCCATAGGAACAATCGAGAATATGAAAAACTATAACTTAGCTCTTTTTCAAACCATTTTCATCAAATTTGAGATTTGGCAACTAATTATTATTCCACATTTTCAGTTTTAATTTTTTGTTTAAGTTCTGCAAGGGTATACAAACTTCGGTGAGCCGAAGTTAGCTCCCTTTCTTGTTTTTTTTTGTTTTTAATTTTACAGTTTAAATCGATTGCCCATATTTGCCTACCTTTAACTTTTTCTTCCACTTCCGGTGGAAATTCGGAAATTCTGGAATAATAATTAGTTGCCAAGTTTCTAATTAGATGAAAATGGTTTAAAAATCGACTAAATTATGGTTTTTTTTTTATTTTCCTGATTGTTCCTATGGAAGCTATAGGATATAGTCGCCCGATTTTCACGAAATTACAACCGAAATTCTGAAAAAATATAAAATGGCCAAATATCAAGATTCTTTTATTTTCCTGATTGTTCCTATGGAAGCTTTAGGATAGTGTCGGCCGATTTTTATGAAATTAAAAACGAAATTCAGAAATAGTAAAAAACGGCTAAATACCAACTTTGATGAAAATATGTTGAAAACTGACAAAGTTAAAATTTTTTTTCTAAAAATGTTCCGATTGTTCCTATGGCAGCTATATGATATAGTCGTCGATCATGGACGACTATATGACATGGCTAGATCGACTCGGCTATTGATCCTGATCAAGAATATATATACTTTATAGGGTCGGAGATGTCACCTTCACTGCGTTGCAAACTTCTGACTGAAATTATAATACCCTGCAAGGGTGTAACAAGATGGACATACAGTCGGGTGGTACCGACAGTAGAAGACCCTGTACCACTACAACGCGCGTGCCAAAATTATATAAAAGAAGGAGAATAAAAAATTAAAAACGGAGAAAAATTTACATGTAATGCAAATGTCTTCAACTTTAAGAGCAAAGTCGATAGCTTAGTGCACGTGTTTTGCGTGTAAGCAAATGACGTCTGTTCGATTCCTGCCGTGTATTACATTTTTTATTTCTTATTATTAAATACTGTAATTATTTTGATTTACAGGGAAAAATTAAACAAAAAAATAATTTGCTAAAGTTATACAAAAAAAAAAATTTTTTACTCGTCGCAGACGGTATTCGAACTCGTGACAACTAATCTTTGTCAAGGAAAACCCTTACGGGTAGGCTGCAGCTTAGACACCTGCACCACTAAACAATTTGAAATTGATTTTCTTATTTTCATAATAATGTGAACATCACTAAAATGTATAATGAACGTTTTGATATATTTGGAGCCCTCTGCCTGGGCTGCCTCTTGTACACATAATGCGTATAAAGTAAAAAGCCTATATCTCCGCTATTTATAGCACGATCGCAATGGAATTTGGGCAATCTGTGTATTTTAATAAAATACATTAAGGTTTTGAATATGGTTTACATAACTATAAATTTGGGAGATATATGTTTTTTTTCAAATAGCTCCACCAAAAAGAGGAGCAGCAAAAATTGAAAACAAACTTGATCTACGTGCAGATATAAGAAATCTAAATAAGTTTCGTGTCTCTAGCTCTTATAGTCTCTGAGATCTAGGCGTTCATACAGACAGACGGACGGACGGACGGACGGACAGACGGACATGGCTATATCGAATCCTTTAGTGGTCCTGATCAATATTTATGGAACTTTTGGGGGTCTGCCACGCCTCCTTCTGCCTGTTAAAGAACATTGCACTCGCACAAAATTATAATACCTTTGTACCTTTGGTGCAGGGTATAAAAAAATGCGTACCCAGCTTCTTTAAGCTAGCAATAATCACTGACAAGAGCACTAGCCACTGAGTTTGTTCGTTTTCAGCTGCTGCCAATTGAAATATTTAATTAAAAAGTTTTCAGGGCCTAGTCTCGGATCTTTACTCTTTTCGGCTGGTGCCGGGCTGCCATTGTTTATTAATTAAACGGACATGTTGCAGCTGAGTCGTTTGTCGCAGCTTTGGTCTGTGGTGTCTCATTTTTAAACACACGTTTGGACTGGTTTAGTTACAAAATCAATAAATGACTTTTGAGAATGACATACCTCTCGAAATCCTTAAAACCCACCAATTGACCCAACTGAAATGTAATCCTTTAATACTGGGAACTATTGCAGCCTTGTTTGTGCTTCTAAGGGGTAAGCGGATCATCAACTATTTATGGGCAAGTGTAAACTTTTACACTTCTACCAAGCGTTACGTACGTCCCATTAGTCAGTTGTTGAGCAGACATGTGTGACCCTCAATGCCCTGCCATGTCTCCGGTAAGTGGGGTAAAGGGTTCAAAAAATTCGGTGTCGCAAGAACTAGTCACTAGCTCTAATTGATTTGTACAAACGACTTCGGGAGTGTCGCTCATAAATTACTCAACCGCTTCTTTGATGAGCTTATAATCACGCCATTGCCAGCCATATATAAAGACTCTGCCGCCGACCTTTGGGCTCAACAATTCTAGTTCAAGCGAAACCACCATGCAGCTACGAAGGATCTTTCCGGCCATGTACACGCTTTCCGAGGATCTTCCGGCTCGCTCCCGGGACGCGACTCTGTACCTACTGCGCTGCATCTTCCTGATGGGCGTGCGTAAGCCTCCCGCAAGATATTTTCTGGCCTATGTCTTGTGGTCCTTCGCTCTGAATCTAAGCTCGACATTCTACCAGCCTATAGGCTTTCTCACAGGCTACATAAGCCATCTGTCCGAGTTTTCGCCGGGCGAGTTCCTCACCTCGCTGCAGGTGGCTTTTAATGCCTGGTCCTGCTCCACCAAGGTGCTAATTGTGTGGGCTCTCGTAAAGCGGTTTGATGAAGCCACTGCCATTCTAGACGAAATGGACAAGCGACTGACGCAGGCCAGCGAACGGCTGCAGGTCCATCGCGCGGTCTCGCTTAGCAACCGAATCTTCTTTTTCTTCATGACGGTGTATATGGTGTATGCCACGAACACCTTTCTCTCGGCGATTTTAATCGGAAGGCCGCCCTACCAGAACTACTACCCCTATTTGGACTGGCGCTCCAGCCACTGGCACCTCGCCCTGCAAGCCGGCTTGGAATACTTTGCCATGGCTGGCGCCTGCTTCCAAGACGTCTGTGTGGACTGCTATCCCGTGAACTTTGTACTCGTGCTGCGTGCCCACATGTCCATCTTTGCGGACCGACTGCGCCGTCTAGGCACTGATCCGGCGGAGAGTCACGAGGAGCGCTACGAACAGCTGGTGGAGTGCATACAAGACCATAAGATAATACTGCGGTAAGTAGGCATCTCTGATATTCAAATTGAAGCGAAATAGCTATTGATACGAATTAGGACTCACAACCACAAAATTAGGTATTATTAAAAAAAAAACTTTCCATTTAAAAAACCTTTTCATTTAAAATCCTGGCTCATCTTAACCCCAATGTTCCTTCTTAGAGTGCATTTAAAGACAATGAGAAATGATGTATGTATATATACACTGCTGGTCTTGGGTTAGACGCACTCAGTTTTCCACACAAATTTGTTTTATATTTTTATTATTTTAATGTATTTTGAAAAAAGTTAATATGCAAAAACCTTGGTTATTTAATTATACATTAATTATAATATTTAAGATATTATAAACAAGAAAGGAAGCTAACTTCGGCTCACCGAAGTTTATATACCCTTGCAGAACTTTAACAAAAAATTAAAACCAAAAATCTGGAATAATTATTAGTTGCCAAATCTCAAGTTTGATGAAAATGGTTTGAAAATCGGCTAAGTTATGGGTTTTTTTTTATTTTCCTTATTGTTCCTATGGAAGCTATAGGATATAGTCGACCGATTCTCACGAAATTAAAACCAAAAATCAGAAATAATATAAGATGGCTAAATATCAAGTTCGGTGAAAATATCTTGAAAACTGACAAAGTTATGGTTTTTTCTTTTATTTTCCTGATTGTTCCTATGGAAGCTATAGGATATAGTTGGCTGATTTTCATGAAATTAAAACCGAAATTCAGAAATAGTAAAAAACGGCTAAATACCAACTTTGATAAAAATATATTGAAAACTGACAAAGTTAAATTTTTTTTACTAAAAATTTTCCGATTGTTCCTATGGCAGCTATATGATATAGTTGTTCGATCCGGCTCGTTCCGACATATATACGAGTGAGAGTATATAGAAGACTAACTACAAAGTTTCATTCAGATAGCTTTAAAACTGAGAGACTAGTTTTCGTAGAAACGGACAGACGGACAGACGGACAGACGGACATGGCTAGATCGACTCGGCTGTTGATGCTGATCAAGAATAAATATATTTTTTGGGTTCGGAGAGGTCTCCTTCACTGCGTTGCAAACTTCTGACTGAAATTATAATACCCTGCAAGGGTATAAAAATTTAACATAAGTTGTATTTTCAAACATTTTCTTTAAGCAGCTTAAAATAAGGCCCATTTTTCTTGGTCAATAGAATAGACGCACTTAGACATAATATTTAACTTTTTTTTAAGTAACTTATTTTTAACATTAATTTGTAGTTGGTGTTGATATTTGGTTTATTAGCAATATAAAAAAAATATTTCAGTAATGAGTACTGCCTCTTTTGTTAGTAATAACTTCATATATCCGATCCTTCAAAAAAAAAAACAGGGAATCTATGTATTTCAACGAAATCTCGTTCCAAGCACGTTAAGATCTGCACTATATGGTAGCCAGGTCATGATATTAATGTTTTGACTGGAAAAAAAGTCTTTACTACTCGAAGTTAATGAATATGAACATTGTATTGTTGAAAAATCCAAGGAATTGGTCCAAAGAGATCATTTATTATTGGAAATATGAACTTCAACAATGTTTTGAAGCGATCGTCGTTCATCTTCTGATCGATACAAATTAAATAAATTGTTCCATAAAACGTGATGGCACCCCACACAAATTCTCCATCTTCTCGGCTGTGGTGGCGACTTAAATATAACTCATATTTTCGCAAATCGTGATAATAATATTGAAAGCCCTCTAAATTAAAACGTTTTTCATCAGTAAAAACAATAGAACGGCAATTATTAAGCCGATCTTGAACATTCCCCGTCATGTATTCTTTGCGAATCGAAGCAATTTTTCTTTGCGTATTGCATTCAGAGGAGGTTTTTTCTTGGCTTTTAGACGCTTTGGGTGTTCTGCATTTCTGATTGTACGCTTAAGAGTTAAAAGACTTGCTTTTACTCCGGAAAATTAATACATTTTAGCTGCCGACTTAGTCTAATTTGATGCAATTCTTACAATTTGGCTTACTGCTTGTTCAGTTAGTGCTCTTTTTTTTCCTTTGAAGTGTTTTCCATATTCCTCAGGATCTTATAAATATCAATCAACAGTCCTGGAGCTGCGATTTATCTTTTTGGCAATGTTTCGATTGGAGTCTACTTTTTGACGTTTTAATAAGCTCATAACACCAGCTTTTCCCATTTTTACTTTAAATATAGCTCTAAAGCAATTTATTTGTTTATCTATACACTCATGGACAATATAATAGGTGTGTTTTTTTTTCGTTTTCAACTTGTTCTTTCTAAGCCATCTCTTCTCCAATCTCAACAAATCATCAACAAATTTTTTGCCTTTTCTGTTGCTAAAAGGAACGTTCGTTTTCCGAGAGGCAAAAAATTTGATCCCAAGGACTCATATAAAACTGTGGAACATGGAGGTAGTGGCCTAATGGTATGGAGCTGCTTTTCATGGTATGTTGTCCGTTTGACTCATCGAAAAGACGGTCTAATGGACAGATTCGTCTACAAAGATCTATTGGAGACGGTAATTCTACCATATGCCTAGGATAATATGCCACTTTTATGGAAGCTCCAGCAGGATAACGACCCGAAACACGCTTCAAGTAGTAAAGGATTGGTTCCGAGACCAAAATGTGGCTGTTATTGAGTGGCCAAGTCAATCTACGGATCTAAATCCTATCCAGAATCTCTGGGGTGAACTCAAAGGACAGGTTGGCAAGACATTCTGCAAAAAAAAAACGGATATTGTCCAAAGGACATGGTATAACATTCCAATTGGAACTTGTCGGAAGTTAATATCCTCCAGGCCAAGACGAATAGAGAAAGTCTTGCCAAAAATGGCGGATATACCGTCTATTAGCTGCTAGATACTTTGTTTAATACAAAACAAGACCAAAAATAGCGAAATATGGATTTTATTTAAACATTTTTCTTTATACACCTATTATTATGTCCAGCTGAAATTGTTAGATTTAAGGATATATTTAATTTTCTTGAATATTAAGGAGTTTGTGAAACTTTTTTTTACTTTTGGTTTAAAGACAATAAATATACGTTTTCAGAAAGCCCTGATTTGTTGAGATTGGAGAAGAGATGGCTTAGAAAGAACAAGTTGAAAACGAAAAAAAAAAACACCCCTATTATATTGTCCATGAGTGTATATATAAAAGAAAGTCGTGTTAGTTACACCACTTATAACTCAAGAACGGCAGAACAGATTTGGCTGAAAATTGGTAGGGAGGTAGCTTAGGGCCAGGAGACGGACATAGGATGCTTTTTATCCCGTTCGATAGCGTTCGCGTTATATTATACTCCTCCGAAATAGCTTCACTTATAATAATGTAGTTTTCAGTATAAGTAAGTAGGCTTTGAGCTTGACGTATCGTACACATATGTGTTTGCCATGTGCCCCAGGAATAGGGCCCTGCCGACAACTTTTCTTTCTTTTATTGACAATGTATTTCCAAACATTATTTCTAACTACAAAAATAATGAATGGTTGAGTGAACGAGCACTTTTAGATAGATGACCTGAACTACATAATTTAAAATAAGATCATTGAAATAATACATTCATTTATATGCGTTACAAATGAAGATGAAGCCATAAACTATCCAGTATAATTCTTAAACTCTTGGGTGTGCCACCGCACAATTTACGCCTAAATTTGGCTCTGTTGTAATCATGCTTCGAAACATAAATCAACCAAAACTGTGAACAATGTAATTTACGCTTCAATAGGTGAGGAAGTTCTTATTCCGAGGATTCCGATGATCCCAACAGATATGCAATTTGAATTTAAAAGAATTCAATTTCCGATACGTCTTGCATTTGCCATGACAATCAACAAATCACAAGGCCAATCCTTAAAAGTTTGTGGTTTAAGTCCAGAACATTCATGTTTTCCCCATAGTCAGTTATACGTGGCATGGTTACGGGTCGGAAGACCATCTGCGTTATTTGTTTTTGCGCCTGATAATAAAACAAAAAATGTCGTGTATCACAAGGCACTTAAGTGAAGAGCAAACTATTTTTTCCAATAAAAAAAATCTGCACAATCTTATTTATTGCCATTAAGGCGGAATTAAGGTGGGGCAAAACAACGTTTGCCGGGGCTACTAGTTTTTTATATTTTCTCAATACAAACCCCTGTACTTGTTTACGCAAGACAAAAGAATCTTAAGTGCGTCTATTCTATTGGCCAAGAAAAATGGTCCTTATTATAAGCTGCTTGAAGAAAATGTTTGAAAACACAGCTTATGTTAAATTTTATAATATTTTGAATATTATAATTTAAAGTATAATTATATAACCAAGGTTTTTGCATATTAACTTTTTTTTCAAAATTCATTAAAATAATAAAAATAAAACAAATTAGTGTGGAAAACTGAGTGCGTCTAACCCTAGACCAGCAATGTCTGTATCTTAAAATTGCCAGAATGGAGTAATCTTTTAAGAAATCAATTCTGAACGATATGTATCTATGGATGCATATATAAAAGAAAGTCATGTTAGTTCTTCTTCTGAATAGCTCCAATCGATGTGTGCCACATTTGTATTTCGGTGAGCCGAAGTTAGCTTTCTTTCTTGTTTATTGTACATATATCATTGAATTCAGTGGTTTTTGCACCGCATATAAAACATTTTATTGACGACGTATGTATTGCTTAACGTATTGCCCATTTACCATATACCATAGTAAGTTGCAGGCTATGATTAATGAACAACTATTTATTGGAAATTTGAAATTCAGTTGGCGTTAAGTTCTGTATTTTATCTTTAAAACATAGTTGGTTATTATTTTTGAGTTACTTTCAGCTATAGGCTGAAGTGGGACATATGATGTTGTAAATAGAGATCTATCATCGTCATTACACTTCGATAACATCTTCTTGTATTCACTGCACCCAGTACTGCCATCAAAACCCCATTTTCCTATTAATGTTAATGATCAAGACAATTTTCAATTACTGTTTTTTGTAACTGTACTTGTTGCTGTGTTGTCTAGTAGACTCTGCAGCTCCACCACTCACACCCACACAGCTCCACTGAAATGTCATTAGAATATCTTGAATTTGGAAATTTGAGAATTTTCCCATATATTGGCAGAATATTGCTTAAACATTCACTATTAATGAATTCACGAATCAGCAAGTATTGGTGTTTCATAATTCCAGTGTCCATTTAAAACGATAAAACCTTTTCAATATCTGCTTTGGATGAAATAGGATCGGTGGAGAGTCGGAAAAGCGCTAAGCAGAAGCTACAGACTCGTGAAATTTTTCAATCAGTGCTATCCTACGACGTTTCGTTCTTTTTGAGGACTTACCAAAATCAATTTTGGGTCGTCCACGTTCAGCAATTGAAGCCTTTTGTTGCAGAGGCTCAAGAGTAATTGTTTTCATAGTTTTCAGCTAATCCGATTGAAATTTAACGATTGTTGATATGATATACTTACTAATTGTACATTTGCAAATAAATAAATACTTATTGGGCTTAATAATCGTAATCAGAGTTCTCTCTCTCCCTCTTCGGTGCACCAAAGGTGAAATATGTACATACATGTTCCTGTAGACAATGATAAAATGCAAATGGGAAATTATAATAAACAAGATTGTCTATTAACAGAAAAAACAAAAACATAAAGCAGAAAAGAGAACGAGCACAGCAAATGACAAGAACGAAAGAAACACTACAAAAACAATGGAAGAGCATCAGATTGCGCCGAAATTCGACCCTGAAAACAGTAACACAGCATGAGTGTATTAATGAATATAGACAAATCAGTAAATATTAGCAGATACATTTTAAATTTTCATTACCTTAAACATTAACGAATATACAGGGGTGGTCAAAAGTATGCAACTCTCAACTTCTTTTAACTGTTACTGTTGTTGTTGTTATCCGATTTAATTAAATAAAAATAATTTTTATAGGATAGGTTAATCTATTATATTTAGAAGCTAGGGAAAAAGAAACGAGAAACCTAACCGTTCATAGGACAAAGAGAAAATTAAATGAAAATTTACATGCAAGTTGTCAAAAGTACTTACACAAAATGTATTGGTGTAAAAAGTATTTACACAAAACTTAATTTTATTATTTCAGTCTTAAATCTAATTTTAACAAAAGAATTTCTTAATTTTAGGATAAAACATGATTAATATTTAGTAATGCCACCTTTAGCATCAATGACTGCTTGCAGTCTTTTTGGTATTGAGCGTACCAAAGTTTGGGCAAATTCTAAGATCAATTCGGACCAAATTTTTGTAATTTCCTCGATAGTTTCGTCTCGATTTCTGTTTTTATCTATTGTTCTATTATTTTTATTAAAAGACCAAACGTTTTCAATAACATTTAAGACCGGACTCTGTGGTGGCCATGGGAGAACCGCCTGATTAACGTCGTTTAAAAATTTCATCGGAACCTTACCCTTGTGGCACGGAGCGTTGTCCTGCTGCAGGATCCATTCATTATTTGCAAAAAGTCTATTTCCAGACGTGAATGCATGCTCATTGAGTATATTAAGGTATCCGAATTGATTTAGGGTGCCTTGTATGGGTACAAGGTCGCCAAAACCAAAATAGGAAAGGCAGCCCCAAAACATGACGGTGCCCCCGCCAAATCTATTGATTGGCTGGGCTGCCAAATGCTTTTGGTTTTTCTTTAAATGCATGCATTTTTTCAAATACGACCCCTGGTACTGGAATGCAGCCTCATCAGTTCATAAAATATTGAACCAGAACTCAAGAGGCTTCTTAATATATTGATGGGCAAAATCAAGTCTTTTTTGTTTGTTGGCTGGTGTGATGTCAATCTCCTTTCGGACAACATATGTTTTGAAATTATTATCCTTTAGCCTGCGACGAAGGGTAGAATCACTAACTTTTTTTCCAATTATATTTTGGGATTCTAATGCAATTTTAACAGGGCTCGCACTTGGATTGTTTGCAACAACTCCCAAAATGTGCCTGCACTCCCTCTCATTCATCACAGGTTTGCGCCCTGACCTTCTCTTATTTTTAAAGGTGACCTCTGTCTCGCTGTTCTTTAATAAATTATATACCGTTTTTCTTGAAATCTTATATTTTTTAGCAATTTCGGTTGCAGAGGTACCGGCTTTAAACCTAGTAACAATTTCAGCCCGGAGTTCAATGGATAACTCCCTTGTTTTTGGCATTTTCTTTCCAAACTGTAATAGATAAATTCTAATTTTTAATTATTTTTCAATTAATTACCTTTCTCAGAATAAATGAACTGCCTCTGGTCACTGCAAATCAAATTATAAAGAAGAACTTTCGTTGTGTAAATACTTTTGACAACTTGCATGTAAATTTTCTTTTAATTTTCTCTTTCGTTGTGTAAATACTTTTGACAACTAGCATGTACATTTTCTTTTAATTTTCTCTTTGTCCTATGAACCGTTAGGTTTCTCGTTTCTTTTTCCCTAGCTTCTAAATAGATTAACCTATCCTATAAAAATTATTTCGGGGTAATCGGATAACAACAACAACAGTAACAGTTAAAAGAAGTTGAGAGTTGCATACAATTGGTCGTTGTGTATATACTTTTGACCACCCCTGTTTAAAGGGGGAATCATATATAACATATATAAAAGTCTATTTAAACCTGAACGTAGTACACAAAAAAAGTATAATCATTCAAAAATACAAAAAAAAAAGAGTACATGGTCCACGTCGCGTGCTGCCGTCTTTAAAATCTTGGCGGTGGATAGCAACAGATACGCTCATTCTGTAATATCTCAATTTTGTCGTCTTCTATCACTAAGCCTGAACTACAACATTCAACAATTTCTGGATTTGCTCAGCGAAAATAGACGCCACTAGGTAGTGTGTCAACGTTTCCCGCCTTAACCCAGGTGCTTCCGAGAATGACGTCAAGACCCATTTGAGTAGCAAATTGAATGTTTATGGTACCAAATTTTCCGTTATAAAGTTCAATTTTAAACAAAGACGCGATAGATGTGTCTTCGTTTAAAATTTCACTTTCTGATGGTCTTTTGGATAGGGTTATTTGATCCTTCCGTATGGCCTGAACATGCCATAGTTCATGAATTTATACACAACAAGAAAGAAAGCTAGCTTCGGCTCACTGAAGTCTGTATACCCTTGCAGAATTAAAACCGAAATTCTAAAATAATAATAAGTTGCCAAATCTCAAAATTGATGAAAGCGAAAGTTATGAAGCGAAATTTTGAAATAATATTAATATTAATATTAATATTACATTTAGTGAAAATATGTGGAAAACTGACACAGTTATAATTTTGTTTTTCAAAAATTTTTTGTGATTGTTCCTATGGCAGCTATAAACTATAGTCATCTGATCCGGCCCATTCCGACATACATACATAAATCTTTGCCTTTTGGACGTTTTACATACCGTCTGGAGTCATTACCAAATAGATTTATCTTTGATTCGTAGCTCCATAAAATATTATTCTACTTTTCAGAGGCTTCTGTTTCAGACCATTCCAAGTGATTTTGAGCAAACTTTTGCCTCGTCTTCAAATTTTTTCCTCGAAGCCTTGGAACTTTTCGGGCGACATGTCCTGGTAGACCTTCATCTTTAAGTTGACGACGAACCGTTCGAGATGAAATTTCATTTCCGATTTCGGCGGAAATGGCCTTGGAAGACAGAGGGATCCTTTTTTGCAAGTCTAACGACGCGGGTGGGTTTCCGTTGCTTGTGAAGATTTCTTCTTCTGTCCACGTTTTTCAGCATTAACTTTTGGATTTAATGCATTTTGAATGAAACACACCGAGCGTCCAAGACTTTTCGCAAGTTCCCGAAGCCTTTTCCTTCATTTTGAAGATTTACGGCAATATACCTTTCTTCGAGGGTGCAATGCTTATTTCGGCCCATCTAAATTATTTTTTTTACTCGAATACGTTTTAATAAACAATAAGTTAATAAAAACCAACATACCTTATTCAAAATCTAGGTTTAATCTTTTAAAATTTAATAAAACCACCAGTGTACTTATTATTTTGACCAGAGCAAAAACAGCCATCCGGCAAAAATTTATGCTTTGCGTTAAATATATGGGGCTCCCCACTTTTATTTTATATTTAATGGTCTTACAATACTATAACTATTCGAAATATATTCAATTTAAAGACCTGCATTTGATTTTCGAGCTTCACCCTAAGAAATGAAAATTATTCCTATGTACTTATTATTTTGGCCAGTAGTGTATGTATGAATGTTTTCACTACATACATACATTCTTAAATGGCTTAGATTTTCTGTAAAAGTTTTTTTTTAACTTATTTAATTTTTACAGCTATGTTGATTGTCTTCGTCCAGTGATCTCTGGAACCATATTTGTGCAATTCTTGGTAGTCGGTTTGGTTCTCGGATTCACCCTTATCAACATAGTTTTGTTTGCCAATCTGGGATCGGCCATCGCAGCGCTATCTTTCATGGCTGCTGTACTTTTGGAGACTACGCCGTTCTGCATACTTTGCAACTATCTGACTGAGGACTGCTACAAACTGGCCGACGCTCTCTTTCACTCCAACTGGATCGACGAAGAGACTCGATATAAGAAGACTTTAATGTACTTCCTGCAGAAACTCCAGCAGCCGATAACATTCATGGCCATGAACGTATTTCCCATATCCGTGGGCACCAATATTAGTGTAAGCACCATAATCGTTAAAATCGTTGCACGTTAAAAATTAATGCATTGATTATATAACTTGCAGGTTACCAAGTTCTCATTCTCCGTCTTTACGTTGGTTAAACAAATGAACATTGCCGAGAAACTTGCCAAATCAAACGAAAACGAGTAAATAAAATTGTAAAACTTATAATGTATATAGTTATATTTATGTATATATATATATACATTAGCTTACAAGTAAATGGTCGACAAGGTACCTAAATAAAGATACAAAACGAAAAGAATACATTTACTTTTATTATACCCTTGCAGGGCATTATAATTTCAGTCAGATCAGATGTTTGCAACTCAGCAAATGAGACGTTTCCAACCCTATATAGTATACGCAAACTAGTCCCTCAGTTTTAAAGCTATTTGAATAAAACTTGCAGTTAGTCTTCTTTCTAGTCTCTTTTCACTCGTATATATGCCGGATCGGACGACTAGATCATATAACGGCCATTGCGAAGATCGGAAAAAATGTGAAATAAAAATTATAACTATTTCAGTTTTCAAGATATCTTCAAAATGTTTTCTAACATCGATGTTTCGATGTTTTTCAGGAGAAAACATCGATACATACGAATTTTTTTTGGTGTAATTTTAAAAAATATTTTTACTCCATTATAAAAAGTTAAGCTTCATTTGAGATCCATTTTGTTTTATTTTCTGAATATTTATACTAAAATTAAATTAAAACAAAAGTAAAAAACAGCCGAGTTCTACTCGAAAAAAAAAATAAGAAAAAAGGTAACATAAAAACTTAAGAAATCCAATTGAGGTTGCCGGTACGCAGAAAAATTTAAGGACGCAAGTTTTAAATGCTGCATCATTTTATATCTGTGGAAATTTTTAAGTTTAGATAATTGTTATTTTTTTACCTTCCAGTAGTCCAACGGGTTTTGGGCAGGTTCCAAATCATCCGCATTTAAGTAATGCCGCAAAGCTAAAATAGAATCCACGCGGCTGCTTTGAGTTTTTTTAAAATTGTTTATAAAAAACTAAATAGGTTGGATTCTGCTGAGAATTCTGGTGTTGGCGGGCTTGAAATGAGAGTGTTTGTTGAAGCATTGATGTGTGTTAGTTTATCTAAAGCGTCGCCAACACCAATATTTCTCGAAATCTACAATAATTTTATAGATTCTTCCATGCCAAGAAGTAATTGGTGAAGGGGAAATATCGAACATCGATGTTTGGAAACCTCGATGTTTTAATGTTTTGGAAAACATCGATGTGTCGCTACATTGCCGATGTTATTTCCAGCTCTACAAAAAGCTACAAAACGGAGACAAATTTACATACATATGATGCAAATTTCATTTAGTTCAAGAGGAAAGATGATAGCTTAGTGGCTAAAGCTGCGCATGTATTTTTGTAAGCAATTGGCCTGTGTTCGATTCTGGGGCTAGGCATAAGAAATTTTTTTTCATTTTAAATAATTAAGTATAGTCATTTGCTTTGATTTTATTATTTCTTAGTATTATATACTGTAATTATTTTGATTTACAGGGAAAAATTAAAAAATTTTAAATTAAAAATTACAAAAAGTCTGGCTCGTCGCACTTCGGGTAGACTGCAGCTTAGATAACTGCACCACTAACCAATTTGAAATTCATAATCTTAATTTCATAATAATGTGAACATAACTGAAATGAATAATGAACGTTATGATTAATTTGGAGCTCTCTGCCTAGTCTGCCTCTTGTACACAGTGTTTAAAAAACTGCAGCAAGTTTCATTTCATGTGATTTTGCTTCTGCTTCTGCTTCTGAAAAAATCAGAAGTCGCAGTCGAAGCAAAAGCAGAAAACGATCGCCGACGAAAAGCGAATCAGCAGCAGCAGACGCCGTGTAAAAAATTTTGATTTTGCTTTGCTGCTGCTTTCGCGAAGCAACGCAAGTCGAAGCAGCAGCGACTGCTCGACTTCTGCAAGTCGAAGCAGCAGCGACTGCTCGACTTCGGCAAGTCGCCAGCAGCAGCAGTCGCCGTTTGAAAATTTTTGATTTTTCTTTGCTGCTGCTTTCGATTCTGCAAGACGCTACATGTCACAGTCGCGACTACTGTCGTAACTACTGTCGCGTCTGAATTTTTCTGCTTATACTGTTTGATTCTTGATTCTTGTGCATCAGTGTCAATTGAAGCAAGATCGATACAGGAGCTTAATTGTTTAACTATGGCGCAAAGTAATATTTGGATGTATTTTGAAAATAACGTTGATGAAGGCATAGCTACATGTAAAACATGTAAAAATAAACTCAAAAATAATAGACTTTCAAATTTAAAAACACATTTACTTAATTTACACAAAATAAATTTAAATGCTGCAAGTGTTGAGCAGTTAGAAACTTCGTCGTCGTCAAATTCCTCCATGAAATTAAAAAAAAACTATTAGAAAAAAAAAAATAAAAATTGAAGTGAATAAAAAACAACTGCTGAGGTCATATATTGGATTGGTGACAGAAGACAGCATTCCTTTCAATGTCTTAAATTCCGAAAATATGCGAAATATTCTTGACCCAATTTGTGATGGACTCAAAGCCGCTGACGGAAAAAAAATTACGTTAAATGCATCAAACTGCAAAAAAACTTTGCAAACAGTGGCAAACAACATAAAAGCGCATATAACCACTGAAGTGGCAAATAAATTATTGTCTCTAAAAATAGACAGTGCCACGCGGCTGACAAGAAACATTTTTGGCATAAGTGCTCAATATATTGGATCAGCTCAAATAAAATCCCTTATATTAGGCATGGTAGAGCTTAAAGGTGTTGGATCGAGCACAGCCAAAAATCTCGCCGCTGAAGTGCTTAAAGTCCTGAGCAAATATAATATAAACTTAAGCCAAATAGTGTCAATTACATCCGACAATGGTGCCTACATGCTTAAGACAACAAATATATTATCATTTGTTTTTGATGAAAATCTTGCCGAGGACGACCAATATTGTTCAAACGATGAATATTTAAAAATAATTGAAAATATCGAAAAAGTGCCAAATTTGTTAATAGGAAATATTCAAGTTTGCCGTTGTGCTGCACATACAGCTCAACTGGTTGCTCTCGATGTCACCAAATCGCCGGATATGTTAAAATACCTATTTAACTGTCGCAACATGACGAAATTTATAAGAAAAACTTCAAATGGATTTCGCGAAATATTCGAGCTAAAACAGCTAAAAATGCCGCAACTAGATTGTCCGACCAGATGGGGATCCACCTACACGATGCTAAAGGATTTGTTAGTGGCCAAAGATGAATTAACGGAAATTGAGTCAACTGAAAACAAAATCGACAAAAAAGACAATTTTGAAGTGGATGCATCGTTGTGGGATTTTATTGAAAACTATTGCTTAGTTTTCAGTCCATTGCAGAAAACAATAAAAAAATTTCAAGAAGAGCAACTGCATTATGGAAATTTTTACGCCCAATGGCTTAAATTAAAAATTTGCACTGAAAAAATTGTAAATGATACAACTCACGATATGACAAGAACTATTGGCGAAAAGATTTTGAGCTCTATTGAAAGGCGATCTAAAATATTATTAAATAATAAATATCTTATTTCGTGTTTGTTTTTGGATCCTCGTTTCCAGCATACACTAACACCACAACAAAAAAATGATGCAGTGAATCATTTAAAATCAATATGGGACAGAATAAATGACATAAATTCTAGTGGACAGTTATGCTCAACACCAAATTCGGGCTCACAACAATCTGTGAACCATTTTTTTGATGAAGAAGATGAATTTTTAAACGCGTACTTAGAGCAAGGGATCCAAACGGAAGTCAGTAGTACATTCGACGTCTACTCAAAGATTGAGAATCTTCAACTTCCTTTCCAAAGAATCGATGCAGACGTTCTCACATTTTGGAAAGGAAAGCAGTGCACTGACCAAGAGCTATATGCACTAAGTAATGTTTGCTTTGCTGTTCCACCAACTCAGGTACATACATATATACAAATATTTTAATAAATTAATGTTCACAGATTCATAAATACAAATGTTTTCTAACAGGTGACGATTGAACGAGCATTTTCGACGTTAAGACTTGTACTTACTGATTACCGAAATCGACTAAGTCAGGAAGTACTAGAGAACATACTGCTGGTCAAATTGAATCCAAGCTTTCTGGACTCAGCGATTGACAGCTTATCTCTTTTTCAAGATGACGAAGATTTGGAAACTTTATTTTGAATAATGATATTACATATATAATGAATAATAATATTTTATGAAAAAAATGAATTAAAAAAGAATCAAATTGCCAAATTGTTTAATTTATCAGAATACAGGTGGAGCAAAAAACAGCATAAGCAGCAAAGTAAATCTCGACAGCAGTCGCGACTGTGACATGTAGCGTCTTGCAGAATCGAAAGCAGCAGCAAAGAAAAATCAAAAATTTTCAAACGGCGACTGCTGCTGCTGGCGACTTGCCGAAGTCGAGCAGTCGCTGCTGCTTCGACTTGCAGAAGTCGAGCAGTCGCTGCTGCTTCGACTTGCGTTGCTTCGCGAAAGCAGCAGCAAAGCAAAATCAAAATTTTTTACACGGCGTCTGCTGCTGCTGATTCGCTTTTCGTCGGCGATCGTTTTCTGCTTTTGCTTCGACTGCGACTTCTGATTTTTTCAGAAGCAGAAGCAGAAGAAACTGTTCATTCTCGGAAGTCGCTCGCAGTCGAAGCAGTGAAAAGCAAAAATATTGCGACTTCTGCTACTTCGACTGCAGTTTTTTAAACACTGCTTGTACACATAATGCGTATAAAGTAAAAAGCCTACATATACCTTCGCTCTTTATGGCACGATCGCAATTTTTTTCGAATAGTTCCACCAAAAAGGGGAGTAGCAAAAATTGAAAACAAACTTGATCTGCGTGCAGATACAAGAAATCTAAATCCCAAGTTATGTGTCTCTTGCTCTTATAGTCTCTGAGATCTAGGCGTTCATAGAGGCAGACAGACAGACGGACATGGCTAGATCGACTCGGCTGTTGATCCTTATCATGAAAATATGTGTATGTAAGTATACTTTATAGGGTCGGAGATGTCTACTTCACTGCATTGCAATCTTCTGACTGAAATTATAATACCCTGCAAGGGTATAACAAAAATAAAACCGAAAATCTGGAATAATAATTAGTTGCCAAATCTCAAATTTGATGAAAATGGTTTGAAAAAGGGCTAAGTTATGGTTTTTTTTTTTCCTGATTGTTTCTATGGACAATATGTTGAAAACTGACAAAGTTATTTATACCCGCTACCCATAGGGTAGAAGCAAAGACATTGGAATATTGTGTTTCTAAAAAAATCGATTTTTTTAGGGAAATAATCGTTCATTGCGTATCGTGTATTGATAGTGCCATCTCTTTTGCCTCGTCTTCTCCCTCGAAGTAACAGCGTATGTAAAAATTCATAATATTTTGTAAAATTTTAAAAATGTCTAAATTCATTTATTTTATATATAATTACAGGTCGACAAGAAAAAGTACGGAGAATAAAACCTTCAGATTGTGAAAGAGGTCTGTATATTACTAGTCCGAAACCCAAAAGTTTCCATCACGTCCCAATTTTGAGGAAACCGCCCTCAAAGTACAAAAAATGACCTATTTTCGAACTTTTTAAACGCTAATAACACAGAAACCGCGTGTATGCCAATGTTAAAATTGGGCTTTTTTCATTTTCAGATTTCAGATGGATCCTGGATGTGGGACGTCAAGATCAGATGCTATATCGGATTCAGAACTCTTAATCTATGAGAGAGCTAAGGACGGACGTAGCATTTCGAGAGCCTAAACAGCAGGCCGACACTTTAAGATCAATACGTAGACAGAATGTTGAGTATACAGAAGTGGAACAACTCGCTGATTCAGAGCATAGAAGACATCGAAGAACGGACATGATCAGTGTTGCCAGGTCTTGAACAAAAAATAATGCCAGATTTACGAAAAAACTAGCTGAAAATAGCAAATTTGTTTGTAAAAATGGCTGAAAAAATGGCTAACTTTTAGTTACCCCAAAAAATAACCAAATTACCCCAAAATAACCAAAACTCGATGCCGAAATGTGCTTCTGTGTCTCAGCATGAGCCCTTAAATCGAATATTTTCGCTTTAATACTGCATTTGCAGTAGCTACAGTAAGCTTTTGACAAATCCGTCTCATCCTTCCGGATCCAGGCCTTGAACTCACTAGCCTGCATCCAAGCATCGCGAAACTTTTGCGTATAAAGCACTAGGCATTTTTGCATCGTTTTTTTTGCGTCACTTAATGTACACCACAAACTAGAGATGAAACACACAAAGCAGTGATGGTCAAAAGTAGAAATCACTGTTCGATAAGTATTTTCACTCAAGTCACTTAGAGTATTTTCGCTGTAACTGACCTAACAGACCTAAATCACGGATTCGAGAAAATTGCCGAAAATAGCTGAAGTTTATTTTAATGTAGCTAGATTTATAGCTAGTAGCAATTTCTTAATTTTTCTAGCATTCGGCCTTTCAAAATGGCTAGAACTAGCCATAAAATTGCTAAACTGGCAACACTGGACATGATTTTAGACAGCCCGAGCAGCAGGCTGATAGATTAAATTAATTAATAGATAGGAACGTGCGAATAGTCTTCAGGAAGAAAATGTACCCAGACCCACTAGAATCGAAGCTCTTATTGAGCATTTTAATAAAGTTATCAAGCTGGGCCCCAACAAAATTTGCATTTTCTGTAAAGGTCTTTGGTTTCCTCATCAAGTAAGTAGGATAACTCGAACCATAATTGAAGACAATTATGAGTTTTCTGCGGAGATTTTCGATGTTGAGCGTCAGTTCCCTTCATCTGACGGCTGCTTAACTTTTTGCAAAACATGTTGCCGCAAAATTAGATCTGGTGTTAAACCAAAAACTTCCATTTCAAATGGACTAGAATTCCCCCAATTACCTGATTGCCTTAAAGGCCTCACTCCATTAGAGGAACGCCTCATTTCTCCTCGTCTTCCTTTTATGATAATAAAGTCTTTAGGTCATGAGCGTCAGAGTGCAATTAAAGGAGCTGTAGTTAATGTACCAATACCAATATCCCTCCCACGGGCTTTTCATGAAGCCGAGGTCGTACAGCTCCACCTCAAGCGTAGAACGGAATATAGGCATGATTTCATGGCCGAAACCATCAGACCCTTAAGAATAGCTGACGCAATTAGGTATTTAGCTAATACAGAACTTTATAGAAAACATAGTGTAGTATTAAATGAATAATGGTTGTCTACTTATACAACTGAAACTGTTCCATTCATAGCATCTCAAGCAGACGCAGAATTTGTGGAGGGACTTGAGCGAAGAATTGAAAATCCAGCACATCAGGATGATGCTGAGATAGAGGAGCTCAATCCTGGGGATCAAGAAACAATGCTTGAGAATAACCATATAGACACCGCTGCCATGCAGAGAATCACCCTGGCTCCAGGCGAAGGCCAACGACCCCTAGACATGATTCTCGATGCTGACTCGGAACAGTTAGCATTCCCTACAATTTATGCTGGCATAAAGAGAACTTGTCCCCTTAGCTTTTCCGCAATCGTAAAATCTGAGCTTCGAAATGTAGATAGAAGATGTTGTCGAATTGACAAATTATTATTCAATTATAAGAAGTTAGAGCTGATCCAAATTCGTAGTAATAATACTATTTGCATAAGGAAACAAAACGCCTCACGCGCCATTACAGCCTCTAACGCTCTCAACGATGAGCATATAGATAGTATTATTCGCCACGATGAAGGCTATAGGGTCCTAAAGGGTGTTCGCACGTCTCCTGCTCACTGGGAAGCAGAAAAGAAAAAGGTAATGGCGATGATTCGGCAATTCGGTCTGCCAACCTTTTTCATCACCCTGTCAGCTGCTGAGACACGGTGGACGGAATTATTAGTTTTATTGAAGGGGAATATAGATAGGCAGCAAGTTACAGAAGAAGAAGCTTCGAATTTTAGTTTTAGTGAAAGGCTTGTTTGATTAGGTCAGATCCTGCAACTTGTGCAAGGTATTTTGATTATAGATATCTTCAGGTTTTAACAATTATGAAAAGGGAAGGGGGCGTTTTCGCAAATCATCCCGTTTTCAAGTATTATTGGCGTGTTGAGTTCCAACAGCGAGGTTCGCCTCATATTCATGGCATGTTTTAGCTGAAAGATGCCCCCTCTGTGGACTTTGAAAATTAATTGTCTATAGCCTCAGTCATTTCATTTATTGACCAATTCATTACTACAGATGTAACTGATACTGAGTTAGCTCAGTATATTGAATATCAGAAGCACAATCACGGACATTCTTGTATGCGTGAAGTAAGGGCCACTCTATTTGTCGCTTCGGTATTCCATATTTTCCCATGCCACAAACAGAAATTCTTCAGCCATTGGCTGAAGACTCTGAAAACATTTCTCTTCATCACGAAAATTTAAAAAAGGGCAATCTCTCATAAATTTCCTTTTCGATTCTGACACTATAAGTCAATTAAGCATTTTTGAGAATTTCTTATCTGACCAACAATTGAACCTCAGCTACGAGGACTATAAATATGCATTGAGATCTGGTTTGAAAAAGCCCCAAATATTTCTGAAGAGAACATTTGTAGCCATTAAAGTTAACGCTGACAATAAACATATTCTTTCAATGCGAAGGGCCAATATGGATATTCAGTTCATATTGGATCCCTATGCCTGTTGCAGTTTTATAATTAATTATATAAACAAATCCCAAAGAGGAATCTTCAAATTAATACGTGAAGCAGTGAACGTGATTCACAAAGGCAACTTCAGCATTAAACAAAAGCTGCAACATATAGGCCACAAATTTATTTTCGGCACTGAGATTTCTGCTCAGGAAGCCGCCTAAGACAACAGTCTTGGAATGCGTTCGTCTGAGACTAGCAACGCAGAAGTTTATATGTATAAATACATCACGACCAGAGCACAGAGCTGCAAATTATAATTTTGCGAAATCCTGTCGGTCAGCACGTCAAGATGCAGATGACGATGGTGATGAAGAAAAAGAGGTCCTAGGAAACTCGCGAAACTCGCGATGGTAGTGGTTTTTTTAGGGAACGGAGCAAACCAGCAATTATTAGGTTTAGGAAGTTCAATCTGAATGCCGACAGAGAGAACTATTTTAGGTAACTTTTAATGTTATATTTTCCGTGGAGGGATGAACAGGTAGATTTGCTTAGTGTTAATTGTGAAAGCGTGTATGGAGCGAACTTAGAATCTATTGGATTTACGTATAGGAAATATAATGTTTTTGAGAATTTAGAAGACATGCTTAGAAGGGCCATAGAAGCTGAGGTAAATTTTTAAGAACGGGATCAGGCAGATAGTTTAGATAATCATTTTAGGGCTTTGGCGATCCCTGAAATAAATTCTCAAGTAAATGTTTTGAACTTAAATGCCGTTACTGTTCCAGAAGATTCGGACAATGTCATCGGACTTATTAAGCTCCCGCCAATTATATCACCTGATGACTTAGCAAGAATAATTAAATCTCTGAATCTTAGGCAAACAACTTATTTCAAGCATGTAATGCATAATGCTAAAGAAAAGAAAATATTTTATGAGTTTGTAGGAGGCGAAGCAGGTGTTGGCAAAAGTATATTAATTTTAGCTATTTTCCAGTCCCTTTCGCAACTATATAATAGTAGGCCAGGTTGTGACTCCACCTCTGCTAAAATACTTTTGTGTGCGCCCACGGAGAAAAGAAGCTTTTGGAATTGGAGGTTCAACCCTGCATTCTATGTATGTATGTTCTCACTTACAGTGAATCAGTCCGGGTCCTCCTTTAAAGATTTAAGTAGTGACGAAGTCACCCATATGTATAAAATGTAAAAAAACAATAATGTAAATAATATGTAAATATGTATGTAGGTATAAATTAGGGATTTAGGCGTAGGGTCATTGGGATTAGTAGGCCAAGCACACACCGGCAACACCACCGCCAACATCGCCAGAGACGTCACCAGCAACATCGCCCGCAACACCACCGGGCATCATCGGGCAAGGGGAACGTGATGGAACGGCAGCGCCGCATCCCAAGGATCGAACACTGGATCAGCCAATCAGCAACCGGCAGAGAGCCCATTGCGCAGGCGCCGGCAGCGCACAGGAACAGTGCTGCCAACTATTCCGGGCAATAAAAGGCTAAAGTAACCTTTCAAACATGCTAGAAATAGCTAGATCAAAAAAAAAAAAACAAAAAAAAAAAACATTTTAATTTTGAAGTAATTTTAATTAATACTTTACTACTATACTGATAGAATAATGTATTTAACTTAACTTATTATTAATTGAAAATTGATAGGCAATTATCCAGCTCCATTAAATTAATTATCCCCTCAGCATTGGACGTTTGTGCCAATCAGTTTTGAATACTTTTGAGGCATTTCGAAATTGTGGAAACATTTATTTGCTCGTCTCAATCCATAACTGTAAATATTAATTAATTTATGTATAATAAAAAATTAAAGTTTTTAATATTATGCTAAAAATAATAATTACCGTATGTGTAAAATCGAATTAAGAGTATCAATGTTCATTGAGTTCCTAAGCCCAGATTTTACTAAGTTCATTTGGCTAAACACTCGTTCAACTTCCGCGTTTGACCATGGCAGCGATAAGTTGATTGCAAACGAAGCTAATGCTTTAAATCTGTGATTACCACCCGAATTCACATAACGGTTTGCTTCAGCCCAAAATTTTAAAGTGCAATCCGTATTTTCAAATTTTATGATATGTACATTATTGTACTGCACAACAATCTGTTCAATTTGAGAAACAGGCAGTTTGAAATGCTCTAAGATTTCAATAACAGAGCCCTTTTTAGAATTTAAAATTTTGTCAACAGAAAACATGTAGATTTGCTGTAGTACTTTAAAGTTTTCTGGTAATCTGAAAAATAAGAAATGTTATCCTAATTAATTATATTTATTGAAAATTACTTACCTCTGTTTAAGCTCATCTATAAGTGATTTTCAAAAATGCCAAATTTCCTGCCAGCAGCTAGATCACAATTTTTCCTGCATTTGACAGTTAAAAAATGCCAGATCTGGCCAGTAAAAGGTTAACCTTAAATTGGCAGCACTGCAAGAGAGCTGCTGGCTCTAGAGTGCCTTCTTACTGGCTTTTAAACAAAATTTAAGAGAGCCTGGAGGCAGTTCAAAAGCCAGCACGAAAAAATTGTGTGTAAAAAAATCGTATGGCGTAAAGCATCTTATATATTCTAATGTCAGTGCCATATCATATAAAAAACTGAAAGACTATTAAGATGGAGAAGCAAAATATAGTCTAAAACAAGAAGTTCCTACTCGATGGAACAGTGCATATTATATTATATTATATATTAAATTATTATTATTATATATATTTATAGCCCTGCAGGGTATTATAATTTCAATCAAAAAATATGGCAGCTATATGATCCGGCCCGTTCCGACATATGTATGTAGGAGTGAGAGTATACAGAAGACTAACTGCAAAGTTTCATTCAGATAGCTTCAAACCTGATTAAATGACCGTCTTTCGAAATTCTTTGGAGGATTCCGAACTCCATGCTGTAGAGCCACCACCTCAAAACCGACAAGCCCTATTCTAATTTGTGCTAAAATATATTAAAGAACTTCCAAAAACAAAAAGGGCAGATGCAATTGTCGACCTACGGCAATACTTTCATTTAAAACATTTTGACGGAAACGAATGATGCCCTAGAATACTGGAGAGTAATACCAATTTGCACTAAATATAAAAAAACGTAAATAACATTTACGTAGTGCCTAAAAATTTATGTGTTCCCGCCACATTGACAGAGTCAGAACGCATGTTCATGTTCAAACAATGTTGATACACTGCTATTTTTGAAAACGAGTTCATGGATTGCATACTTTGTTTTCCTATTTTTCCTAATGAATTAATTATATATTAATTTTTTAATATTAATTTTTTAATATACATTCGAAATTTCTTATAATTTAAATTTTCATAATGAGCCGCAAAAAAACGATACTAACCACTTTTCGTTATGAAAACATCGAAAATATCGAATGCCGCGACCATCGATAGTTTCCCAGCTCTATCAGGACAATGACCCCAAACATAAGAATCACACTGTGCGGTCATGGCAGCTTTATAACTGTAAAATGATGATCGAATCGCCTCGTCAAAGCTCTGACATGAACCCGATTGAAAATTTGTGTTTTTTTTTTTAAGAAAAAAGTGGCTAAAAGGCAGCACAAGAATCTTCTACATTGCCTTCTATGATGTGTCATATTAAGATTTATAAAATAAGTATTAACATTTTATTTTTAACAACCTTACCCTGCCACGCTTCGTTGTGGCATATGGGGTGAGTATAGAACCACCCAACGATTGTCTACCTCAATATCACCAATTCTCATGTTTAAAGTTGCCGAAGTCCCGCGATCTTCAGTTGACCGTCTTCTATACAGAGGATATCCATCGTCCCCTGTTACGGTGTTGGCTGCAAATGCTCGAGGATATCGCTTGGAACACTTCCCGTCTACCATGCATGGTGAACTTGGGTTGAGGGTACCACATGGGCCATGGATCATGTTCTTGATGACAACTGCATGCAAATCCGTATCAACCTCGGGCCGTGGAATCTCAGCGCATATCACATCGTCGATTTCGTCTGGAGTGATTTTATCATACAGCCAGATCAGTATGTGCGCATGCGGCAATCCTCTCTTCTGCCATTCTACTGAATACATCCAGCACCGCACAGATCCAACAACTCCACGTTTCACAATGAAATCCATCAGTGACTTGAGCTTTTGTCTGAAAACACGGGCTGTGATGTCATGCCTATCCCTAGACGATTGTCCTGGAAGTAACAGCTGCACTATCTTGTCCCAAGCTGGATTGCATGTGAAGGTGATAAATAAGTCTGGACGGCCGTAGCAACGAACATATGCCATGGCATCTTGAGCATATTCCTGCATGTGGCGTGGACTACCTATGTATGAGGATGGCAAAATCGTGAGCTTTCCAACGTTGGTTGTATTACGGTCATTCATCACGGCATCCCGCAAATGGATATATTCCTCGGACCGAAGTTTCGTCTGATTCAATCGGAGGAACAGCAAACGTTCTGTTTCAATTTTTGCATACATATCGACAATGTACTGATGAAACAACTGACGACATTTCAATATATGATTGTCATCGGTCCTCCGAACCATTAATCGGTATGAGTAAAAGTTCATCGCGCTGCATTTTTTATTCGTTTCTACACCATTGACTGGATCTACCATTCTCACATTGAAATGATATCCATCGGCACCATCCCAGAAGATGAGTGGATACTGCAAAGCATCGTAACAACGGTGAATTTCTGCGACGTTTACCAATCGATCGTTTCGTCGATGGAGAACAATATCTCGAGGTTGGAACTGATCCCCGACTATGACAATTGCCACTTCGTCTATAGTTGGAGCATTGTATCTCCTGATATGTTCTCCAGCAGGCGTTTTGTCTGCATGAATGACAATTTTATGGGTATCCGAAGGCATCAACTCGATTGCTGTTTTGAACAAACGCACCAAATTGTTTCGTTCATGAAAAAGCTTCTGTAGCTGCGAAATAATGGGCCTCTTCAGCGAGGTATTGATTCCATAACGTGCATCGACTTCAGCTCCATCATTACCAATGAAGTACATTTGAAGAAATTTGTGTTCGCTGCCTGGGAGCGGAAGCAGGGAACCGGCTTTGTGATAGATTTGTCCTTTGATTTTAACAGTTGGCATGAATTGCGTAGTTATAATTTCCGCACCAAATGACGTCATTTGGAAGCAAGAGTTGTATTTCCTAATGTTCGACAGGAAATGCTTCGATTCAGCAGTAGATCCAGCGAATAGAGAGTGCAGAGGCTCTGGTGGTGCTTCAAGTTGAGGCAATTTCACTTTCCCGGAAGCGCAACACAATCCTCTTGGTTCGTTTTTGAATTTGAGAGCCTGACAGTGTGTGCAGACCTGATGCATCCGGCCAATAACGACATTGCGATTCGAGCTATAATCAACAATTGGATTATATCGGAATGCAAGACGATTGTATTGCAGGTTTTGATCTGCTGCAAGCTGTAAACGCGCTTCAGCTACCCTTGCCCTGTCGCGTTCATTATTTTGAGAGCGAATCAAATCGATTGCTGCAGAACGCGACTGCCTAGCTCTCAATCGTGTTCGCTCAAGCCTAGCTGCTCGCCTTTCTGCTGATTCCGCGTTGTGCATCTGCATTGCTCTCAGCCGCTCAGTCTCTCGGATTGAGGCCCCCTCTTCGTCAGTCATATTCGAAATCTTACGTCTTTTTGCTTCTGTATTGCGAGTACGACGACCCAAACTCGACTTCTTGGGTGGCATGACTTCGTTTCTTACTGAAACTGAACAAAAAAATAAAATTTTAATCTCCAATTTCTTCTTTCAATAAGTTGGGAATTATTTCTCATGGCCTGCCTGTAGAGGGCGCAGCAGTAGGGGCACGGGGAAACGCGAAAAAAAACTGATATATTCGCCAACGCAGATAAGCTATCAACATCAAAAGTAGACAATAACCGAGCTGGAATCTCAACGCATGTTGTGTCAAAATTTGGGCTTAAACGGTTCAGAACTTTTCAAGTCTATAAAGGAAGTAGATACGAACAGAGCATTTATATATATATAGATTTTAAACTTAACTCTATGAAAAAATGCACACGCAAAAGTCTGCGTACAGCTCACAGTGGTTGCGCTTGTACGGAGCCGCGGCCATAAATACTTCCCGTTGAGGAGATAACGATGTGAAATTTTCCCAAAAAATCTAAAAAAATGTTTTAAACATATAGCAAAAAAATTGGCTCCATCGGACGACTATTTCCTATAGCTCCCATATTACCGTAGTAAGGCATAAGGCGCGCAAAAATACCTCCAGTAGATTTGAAGCGCTAAAATTTTATTATCGGCATCAAAGATGTTTAATATATTTTAATTATCTTATGTTTACACTTTTAAAAGTGCGATTCCTCCCTCTTCAGCCCCATCCATAAAATTCTCGAGTTTTTTAATCAAAAATATATAAGAGATAAATTATTTATATTAATAACAGTAGAAAATGAAAGGATTTCAATTTTAATGCAAACATTTTTTAAACATCTTCCAACAATTCAAATGAAGATTTCAAAAGTTTGGATTTTTCTCGTTTTGACTTTCTTTGACCTGTTAATAAGATTGAAATTTAACGATTGAGCTCTTATTACGATTGTATTTAGCCAATAAGGATTATTTTTTTTGCAAATGTATCTGATGTAATTAGCAAGTATATTCATATCAACTACATATCTTTTACTTTTAATTGTTTCTTCTATCAAACTAATTACATTACGAGTTCTTTCTGCATTTGTACCCTCTTCGGTGCACGAAAGGTCAAATATGTACATACATGGGCGAAAAATCGCAGTTACAAGAAGCGCCTGTAGAAAATGATAAAATGCAATTGGGAAAACAAAATAAACAAAATTGTCTGTCAACAGAAAAAACAAATGACCACAAGCACAAAAGAAACATCACAAACAATGCAAGAGCAGCAGATTGCATCGAAAATTCGTCCCTGAAAACAGTAAGACAGCATGAGTGTATTAATGAATATCGACAAATCAGCAAAAATCAGCAGCTACATTCTTTATTTTTATTACCTTAAAACATTAACTAATACACTGATATGACTCATAAAGGGAGAATCGGGGGTAACATATTATATAAAAGTATACTTAAACCTGAAAAATTACGTTCACATAGTACACAAAAAAGGATAATTACTAAAAAAAAAACACAAAAAATAGGAAATCAGTCAAATTATTTTCACAAAAACATTTTATTAAAGTAAATACCTATAACTTTAATATCCATTTTAAATTATTAAAATTGGAGCTCTCTAGCAAACGTTTGACCACATTGAAATTCAATTTCGTTGTGACAAGAAGCAAACAAAACTCAGCTGCGCTGCAAAAAAATTAACAGTTGGTCTCTCTTTGCATTCTTTTTTTGAAAGTCTCATTAGATTTCGAGCCAAAACGGTTTTACCATGCATGAATTTGGAAATTTTAGAAATAATTTGGATACTTTTCGCAAGTGTTTGGAAAATTTTTTTTTTTATTTTTGGACTATGGGCGCAACCACAGTGCAGCTGTTAGAAATTTTCTGGAATGTGAAATGAAGCGATTACAGTTAAGTTTAGTTTTGGCGATCGTCTTAAATTAAAAAATTTAAAAATTGGCTGTATTTAGCCGAGAATTTCAACATGGAACAAAAAAGCAAAAAAAATTACCGTTTATGACCGAAAAGTCATTATACGGCATTTCCTGGAAGGAAAATCATATCGGGAAATTGGTGCTCTAGTTGGTAGAGCCCTCAGCTCGGTTCAAAAAGTAATAAACAATTACAATTCGACAGGCAGTATCTTTGTCAGAGACCCAACCTGGCCGTCCACAATAGCTCACGGACCGCGAGCAGAAGTCTGCTATTAAAACTGTTCGTCTTAATCCAAGGATCACGGCTCACCAAGCACAGCTGCAGATTGAGGAAAGTTTTTCCAAAACAGTTTCCGATGATACTGTTTGGCGTGTTATAAAAAAAGCTGGATACCAAAGAAAAGTCCTCTGATCTCTGAAGTAAATAAGCAAAAGGTGGTGGTGTGGCAGCAAGCGGCGCACAGTGGCGCTTTTCTGGCATTTGACCTTGTAAAAATCATAACTTTTGAACCAAATAAGATAATCGAATAATTTAAACGGCATTTGACAGTGAATTGATGTAAAATTTATATATCTAGTGGACAATGTGCCACGCCCACCCATTCGCCCATTTATAGGGCGTCAAAGTGAAAAAATCGAATTTTCTCATAGAAAACGATTTTTAAATAAAAAAATTTGTTTAATTTTTTAGCTTTATTTTTATCGATTTGCTCAAATAAAAATATTTAAAAAAATGTAAAAAAATATTTTACACAAAAAGTTTTTTAAATTTCGATTTTTTTTTATTTGTTGATCATTTTTCTAACATTTTGACTACCAATAAACCTATATTGAGGGAATTTCTAATAGCTGAAGCATTTCTGGACTATAAACATTTGATTCCTCATCCTTTCACGTCTTAATATTATTTAAAACAAAAAATCACGATTGCAAATGCCCTTGCGCGCTGCCGGTACCCCTGAAGCGTTTTCACCCATATTTCGTGTTTTTTGACCCTGAGTTGTTTCACTAAAATCGCTGCCAAAGGTGGAGTCGCAGCTAGACGCAGACTATCTAAACGGATCCTGGTTCAGGAAAGATACACGGAACAGACCTATATAGTGTAGTTGAGTGCTCTGTAGTGCCAAAAAAGTTCTAGACTACTTTAGGCAAAAAAAGTTGTTAAAAATGGACACCTGGCAGGTAACGATTTACCTGTAGAAGCCAAACCCAAACTGCCGGTTTTTTTGCTTTATTTTACAGTTTTTGAATGTATCTATAATTTAAAACCAAAATCATTCCGATTGGTTGTCTAGTTTTTGTGTAATATTACCTGAAAGTCGACCAAATTCTCTTTTTTTTTTGTGTCGCAAAAACGGAAATATTTTTCGACTTTGAATGCTCATAACTACATAACTCTACAAAAATGGTCCGATTTTTGTTTTGGCAACGGATTTGGAATTGTGGTGAAATTCTCTGTCGGTTTCTTATAAATTAAATCGTTTTTGCGACTATGAATTTTTGATTTATGCAACGCCAAATGCGCCAATGGCGCCACTGTGCGGCGTTGGAAATTTGACATTTATTGAGTGTGTTATGGACCAAGGTGCCTATATAAAAATTTTAATAGACAATTTGGAAAAAAGTGCTGAAAAATTGGGTCTAAAAGATGATTATTGGTTTTAGCAGGACAATTACCCCAAGCACACGGCACATAATAGGAAAGTTAAATCTTCTACTAAAAGCCAAAAATCAGCTACGAACACATCCACAAAGTCCAGATCACAACCCAATAGAGCATTTGTGATATCTCCTAGAGCGAAAGATTCGTAAACACAAAATTATATCCAAACAAGAGGGACATACAGTCGGGTGTCCCGACAGTAGAATACCCTGAGAATAAGAAGCCAAAAACTAAGAAACAGAGACAAATTGACATGTAATGCAAATGTCAGCTGAATCAAAAGTACAGTCGGTAGCTCAGTGGATAAAACCGCGGGTGCATTTTTGTATGCAATTGGCCTGGGTTCGATTCTGCCACCAAATCATAGTATTTTTTTTTTTTTAATAAAATATAGGTTTTAAATTGCATTTATACTTCACTTCTACACTTCGCTTCTAGACTTCATTTTAGTCAGCTGCACCATCAACCAAATCGAAGTCGGTAATCTTAATTTCATAAAAATGTGAAATGAACATTTTGATTTCGATATTTGGAGCCCTCTGCCTGCGCTGCCTCTGGTATACATAATATGTATGAAGTAAAAAGGCTATATCCGCTATTTATGGCACGATCGCAATGAAATTTGGGCAATCTGTGTATTTTGATCAAATACATCAAGGTTTTGAATATGGTTTACATAGCTTTATAAATTTGGGAGATATATGGTTTTTTTCAAATAGCTCCACCAAAAAGGGGGAGCAGCAAAAATTTAAAGCAAACTTGATATAAGAAGTCTAAATCCCAAGTTTGGTGTCTCTGTAAACAATGCTTACATTGGAAGAATATCGCCCTTTATTTGATCTGTCTGTATGTGCTCTCCCAATACTTTGATCGCTTCCTATTTGGCTTAGAATCTTCCTCATCCATTACGGCAATAAATGCTGCCTTAGCAATAGTAGTTTTTATCTTATTTTTAATTTTTTATCAACATTTTAAAAATATTGTAAACAAGCATGTATGACCGCATCATTTCCCAGCCAAAAATGCCGAACAGCTAGTAAAATCAGCTGTCACACTTGAAAAGATAAAACATTTGTTTCGTTGCGAAACGTTTTTTTATCTGGATACGGACTTTAAGGATTTACACAAGTGCAAGCAAGATGACTATACGGCACTTCTAATGCATTGTAAATTCGTTCCTGCTTCATCCGTTAGTTGATCACGGGATAGACATTCTGCTACCAACATATCTTTTCTAGGTCTATATTTTACAGACATTTTTTGACATACATATTAGAAGATATAACCACATTCGTTGTATATAAAGACAGTTTTTTACTATCTGGATATTATGCTTACTGAATGAAAATTGCATTAGTGTGTAATAAGTCCAATAATCGAATTGTTGAGCGCAGCTATTTAAATGTAATTTTTAAAGAAAAAAATTTAAAAAGTGGTTCCAATAAACTTTCGTTCAATAATTTACATGTTAACTTAAAAGATGCGAATAGGTATTATTATCAAAGAAAATGGGAAATATAGCATCTTTAAATTTTTTGCTATAAATGACCATATTTTGTTCTTGATCTAGAGTCTTTCTACAGCTTTCCAATAAAATCAAGCCTTGTCGGTTTTTTTTTCTTCTTCGTGCATAACCTTAGACTCAAATATATGGCTACATAAAATAGAAAATATATTAGAAAAATTGCGATTTAATGGATAGTAATAGGCACATTTACAATCCCCTTTTTTATTAACAGGAAATGGACTACAGCAGCCTTTTCTACAGCCAGGGTGAGAATCTGGAGCAGGAAGCCGAACTGACGACAATGCAATTTTGTAGAAGTTAAAAAATATTTCCGTTTTTGGGACACACAAAAAAAAAAGAGAATTTGGTTGACTTTCAGGTAATATTACACTAAAACTAGACAACCAATCGGACTGATTTTGATTTTTAATTAAAGATACATTCATAAACTGTAATAAAGCAAATAAAACGGCAGTTTGGTTTTGGCTTGTACAGGTAAAATAGTGTCCAGGTGTCCATTTTTAACACCTTTTTCTACCTAAAGTAGGCTAGAACTTTTGAAGCACCACTCAACTACACTATGTAGGTCAGTTCCGTGTATCTTTCCTAAACCAGAATCCGTTTACAAAGTCTGCGTTGAGCTGCGACTCCACCTTTGGCATCGATTTTAGTGAAACAACTCAGGGTCAAAAAACACGAAATTTGGGTGAAAACGCTTCAGGGTCATTTGCAGTGTTAAAATCGTGATTTTTTGTTTTGAATGATTTTAAGACGCGAAAGGATGAGGAATCAAATGTTTATAGTCCAGAAATGCATCAGCTATTAGAAATTCCCTTAATATGGGTTTATTGTTAGTCATAATGTTAAAAAAATTATCAAAACATAAACAAAATCAAAATTAAAAATAAAATTTTAAATATTTTTTACATTTTTCAAAATATTTTTTTTAAAGGAAATCAATAAAAATAAAGCTACAAAATTAAATAAATTTTTTTTAAATCGTTTTTTATGAGAAAATTCGATTTTTTCACTTTGACACCCTATAAATGGGCGAATGGGTGGGCGTGGCACATTGTTCACTAGATATATAAATTTTACAACAATTCACTGTCAAATGCCGTTTTAATTATTCGATTATCTTATTTGGTTCAAAAGTTATGATATTTTCACGCTAAATGACAGAAAGGCGCCATTGTGCGGTGTTACACTTTCCAAGTCCAAAAACTGAGAAAGCGTTATAAACATTCTTGGGTTTAGGTTCGTACTTGTGGAGATTCATCGAAAACTACGCAATAGAAGCAAAATCTTTAACTGACATTATAAGAAAGGAAAGTGAGCAGAAAAGAAGTACATCAACTTAAAGGATTCTGAGTTAGTAGCGTTCGATTTAAAGGCATTAACAGAAGAACGTGAAGAGATAAGACAAAATGCACAAGATAATAGAAAAGACTTCAATAAAAAAAACCAAAATAGAAACAGAATATCAAATAGAGAGTTTACTAGCTATTAAAAGTTTTCAATATGGAGCAAAAATGATATAATATTAAGACCAAAATTTGTTGGATCTTATAGGGTAAAGGCAAAGAAAAATCATGGTCGCTACGAGGTAGAAAAAGTCGGTTGTCGGCATTATGAGATGCGGACATACTGATTTATAAGTTCTAATGGCCTTATGACACACTAATGCAATTTAAATTCATTAGCGACTTCATTAGAACCTACCCTGCAGTACCACTTGTCATCAACAGGCCTCTGTCATCAACATTTCATCAACGTGCCGACTGCGACGTCGGCAGAATCGACACTCTCAGTCGGCAATCGTGTCGAAGCCAACTCTCTCGCGTTCTCATTTCCTCTCCGTTGATGAATTGTTGATGAAAAATTTGACATGCACTCTCGCTCTCTCATTAATATAAGCGGCGTGGGTTTTTTAGTTTCGTTTTAACTTCTGAATAAGTTAGGAGTAATACATCTTAGATGGCAAAAGTGAAAGTTAAATGGTTTAAAAATTCCATTTATAGTTTGAAAGTTTGTAGCTATTAGTGTTAGTGTTAGTGCAATTATATGGAAAAATGGAATTATATTAGAAATAGTGGGATATTATAAAAATACGTGGGATTACATGAAAATAAACATGTCATCAACATTTCATCAACATGTCATCAACATGTCATCAACATTTCATCAATATTTCATCGATTAATTGTTGATGACAGCCTGGGACATGTTAAATTCATCAACAATTGGGCTATTCATCTCGTCGGCTGTCAAAACGTTCGGGTTTTGCTTCAGTGCGTGTTCGTTTTTCGATTAGAAAGGTTGGGTGCGGACGAATTTTTCTCTGAAACACGTAGATGGCGTGAAGTTTATTAAGTCACCAAAATGTCCTGAAAAAAAAACGTTATGGGAGGAATCTCTGGGGTGCAAACTTGGAGATTACTCGAAAATTTGAGAAACGCATTTCAGGGACACGCAATATAAGAAAAGGCGATTGAACGAAGATGCTTTTCCACAAAGAACGCCTGAACTGGACATTACAAAATTAGGCTACGCCGATTCCAGCACCCAAACAAAGTAAGCTGACCATAGTATAAGAAGTATATATTTAAAAAATATTAATTAAAAAATGTTTAATATATAGAGATAAAATACTCGGGTCAACAATCAGAGTAGAAAACCAGGACCTAAGGAAAAGGCTTCGTGAGATGGAGAAAGAAAATCGTTGTTTACGCCAACAAGTAGAGGAATACAAGGAGTTGGAGACGTCTCTAGCCCAAATATTCACCGAAACTCAAATCAAAATATTAAAGAGTGGAGGAAAGCGAGCCACCTTTAATTCCAAGGATATTTCTGCTGCGATCTGCCTCCATACCGCGGGGCCGCGAGCATATAACCACCTTTACAGGAAAGGATTTCCTCTGCCTAGTAGGGCGACTTTGTATAGGTGGCTTGCAGATGTGCCAATCATGACAAATTCTCTTGATGTAGTAATCGATTTAATGGAGAACGACGAGATGCTTGAAGTGGAGAAGCCTTGTGTGTTATCCTTTGACTAAATGAAGGTAACTGCTGGCTTCGAATATGACAGTTCGGCTGAAATAGTATATCAGCCAAGTAATCACGTTCAATTGGCCATGGTTCGTGGGTTAAAAAAGTCTTGGAAACAGCCAGTGTTCTTTGATTTTGACACCCAAATGACCGTTGACATCATGAACAACATTATAAATAAGCTCTACAAAAGGGGTTTTCCGGTAGTAGCCTTCGTCTCTGATATGGGCCCTGGAAATCAAAAAGTGGCGACAGCTCGGCATATCAGAGAGTAAGTGGGAATAAAAGTACAAATAATACATTTGGAATCAATGGAAACAAATTGACCAAGGGGACAGTCCAGCAAGTAATTGGCCACTGCTCAAAGTCTGATGTGTCGGTTATGTTTAAAATTACAGACAACCACATTAATGTCAGCTCTCTCGGAAAACAAAAGGTCAAATTAGCAACTCAATTGTTTTCCAACACAACAGCGAGTTCTATAAGACGATGCTACGCGTTGGGATACGATGTTGAGAACGCATGCGAGACCGTGGACCTTTTTAAAGCGCTTAATGATTGGTTCGATGTTTTTAATTTAAAATTGTCAACATCAAACACCATCGAAACCACACAACCCTTTGGAAAACAAATAGACATAAAAAGAGGCGTTTTGACTAAAATGACCGAAATAATGCGCACAAACATATGTGGCAAAGCCAATAGGCTGCTATTTCAAAAAGGCATTTTAGTCAACAACGCTTCTCTTGATGCTCTATTTGGATATTTGAGGTCAAAGTACGGTATGGCTTATATACTTACAATTCGACTCAACCAGGACATCGTGGAAAATTTCTTTGGTGCAATGCGGGCTAGGTGCGGACAGTATGACCACCCAACGGCGCTTCAGTTCAAATATAGATTAAGAAAGTATATAACAGGTATGACAAAATTAAACCACTAAAAAATAGTAGTAGTACTAATATTGTCTAATGTTTAGCTCTATGTTTTAGCAGTGTATATCGTTTTTGTTATGTGTTCTGTGTGTCCTTTTTGTTTACACACCCATAAAAAAAGAAAAAAATGTTTTGCTCCTGTATGAGACACACCTAGCCTTAAATAACTTCGACGGATTTTTAATCTTAAAATAGGTGGATCTCATTCAAGGGCCTGATTTTTTTGTTTTTTATATGGTGGTTGCATTTTTATTTACTTATATTTTGTATTTATAAATTAGCTAAGAATACAGAGTTATTATCCGGAAATGGTAATGTTGAAGAAGACGATACGGATAAGTGGTTGGAAATAGACTTTTCTAAGAGGGATGATAAAGAAAATGAACCTAAAGATTTGATAATAGAAGTTCCAAGAGGGAGCGAACACTATGGATGAATTGACAGAAGACGGAATAGAATATATAGCTGGCTATATAAAAAAAAAAATTAAACCTTTCCGAGGAGTTAGCGGAACTTGGGACCTACACTTACGTGGATGAAGTGTCTCTCCGAGGACTTAAGAAGCCTTCTGTCAAGTTTATAGAAGAAATCAAAAATTTGGAGCTTATATTTTTAAGTTTTGTCAACGACACTTTTAAAATAACAAAATAAGTAAAAGAAAAATTGATAAAAGCTGCGAAAAATGTAAATATTAGTGTAGATATAAACAATTCTATTTTAAAATTAGAATATATTTTAGAATTAAACATTTAAACAAAAGACTCGCAACACAAAAACAAAGACTCATTTCCAACTCAAAATTGTTAAAAATTAAATTATGAAAAAATTTCAACTCGTTTTATTTAAATGAAACTTAAACCCCCATACACCATATACGGGTTAAACAACACATTCTATTGTCATTTCGCTCGCACTTATTGGGTTATGCCCCTCTCACTTGCACTCATTGCTATGATTGTTGAGGTACCAGCTTTTTCCGACGAGACTACCTAGTATGATTGTATCATGATTAAACGTTGATGACTGGTACTGCAGGGTAGAGAGAGACAACTATATGTATGTGTTATTTGTAATGCGACTATGGACTATGCGACACCGATTTTAGAGTTAAACAATAACAAATTTGATTAATTTCTGGAGTCATCGATAAGGAATCCCGATTTTATGCATGTGAAAGCCCTTAAATTTATTTTTCTAACTTTCTTAGGCATACAAATTTTAGTTTAATACCCATAAAATTAATTTCTACTAAAGTTGCAACTAAAGAACTTTATAAACTAAAACATATTATTGTACGAAATTTATAAAGATCTTTTGCATTTTAGTTTCAACAAATAATTGCAAAACATCAGCAAAAATCAATTTGTATTGTGTGCCTATTTTGACTTATGACCTCTTATGAGCTGGCTAATATACTTTTTTATTACAATTTTGTTTCATTAGAGCAGTATGTCATCAACTTGTGTATATCCCTATAGAGCTTTGAAATCGAATGAAGTCTCAAATTAATGCTGTAGTATCATACCCGCATTAAGACTCAGTAATTTGAACCAACTTTTAACAGGTATTAGAAAAAGTGTGAAGTATTTTTGGACAATTTTTTTAAGTTGAAATGTTGTCTATTTTCAAAACTGAAATTGAAAAAGCAAAACTGGAAATAAAGAATAAATGGAAATATAAAAATATAAACAAAAGATAAAATGGGTTTTAACGATTTCAAAATAATTTAAATTTTATAAAAATCAAATTCGTATATTATATATTTATTTTATAGGAGAAAATTTTAATGTGCCGAGCCAAATCGACAAAAGTTCAACGGTTTTACGGATGATGGAATTGTTCTGGTTAAATTAAAGTTCCTTAAAAATTAGTATACATTTAGCTGCTTTAGTAAAAAAAAACAAAATGTATTAAAAACGTGACATAAGACGATAATTCGCTGTATTTTAATTTTTAAGTTAAGTGCGTATAAGAAAGGTTTTTTGGTAAGTAGTAATAGTTTGCTGTTCTTGGGATATAGGGAAGCAATAGGAGGTCGGAGAGTTGAGCGGCTTGTCAGCTCAATCCGTCTTAAATTTGTCAGCGATGTTCATTTGCCGTGTGATGGTTATTACAGAGAAAGCAAACTTTGCCACCTGGAAGATAACAAGTTGAACATGAACAAGAGTGCAGCGGGGCTAAAATGTTTTTCTAGAATCTTACGCTTATGTTGCTGCTCATGGATATCTGAAATATGCCGCCGGCAATAAAGACGATGGGCTGCTGCACATTCTGAAGGAAATAGAGGAGAGTGGTCTTGTAGCGACGGCTGGCATCTACCCAGTTGGACTGGAAAATGGCATGGGTGAGGGACTCGCAGTCCTCCATGATGAGGTTGCAAGTATAGCAGAAGGGAAAGGTCTGCAGCAGAATGGTTATCACGAACATGAAGGAGGCGATGCCCGTCCAGATGTCCGAGAAAAAGAAAACGTTTATCAGCGTCAGACCCAGTACCAGTCCAATCAGGAGAAACTGTGTGAAAATAGTTCCAGATATAACCGGCTTAATGATGGAGCAGTATCTGGTAAGCGAAAAAAAACTTCAGTGAGTTGACCTAAACTCGGGGCTGGAACTGCATTCACCTCAGAATCAGCTTGTGGTCCATGACGCACTTGACAAGCTCTTCATAGCTCTCGGCCTCGCTCAGGGTCTCGTCGGTTCGGAGGCGACGGATGCGCTCTCGCAGCATATCGAGGTGGGCCCGCAGGATGAGCGTGTAGATCAGGGGGTATGTGTCCGAGAGTTGGTCCTGCAGCACTGCGCCTGACATCACAATGTATTCCAGGGTGGAGGCCATCCACAGATTGAGGGTGCCGTCGTGCCAGTCGATGAACGGGTTGTACAGCTGCCAGGGTGGTCGTCCGCTGAGCACCGAGCTGAGGTAGGTGGAGCCGGCGTAGCCGCAGTAGACGAACGTGAAGATGAGGAAGGCATGGTTGCTGCGTGCCACCACGCGGTGTATCTTTTCACGCTCCTCCATTGTGGTGCAGCGCAGGTCTAGCTGATCAAGCAGATCCTTGGCCTTGATCAGTCGCCACAGCATTGAGTAGGTGATGGCCACCTTGACCGACGAGCCGTAGGCATTGATGCATACCTGAAGTGAGGTGAGGAACTCGCCCGGCGAGAAGGACTTGATTTGCGTCATATAGCTGCCAAGGAATCCCAGTGGTAGGTACGTGGTGGACCACACAAACGTCATTAGTGTCCAGAAGAGGTATACATAGCGCAGAACACCCTCCTTGGGCGGCATCCAGCCTATGAACTTCATGGCCCGGTACAGGTAGATGCATCCATCGCGGGATCGTTTTTGCTCCGTGAGCGGGGCGGGATGTATCAGCTTGAAGACCATATTGCGGCCAGTGTCTGATGTGGGACCTTGGTGCTCGACTTTTATAGGCCCGCGGACTGCCGAGCTTGTGTCATGTTCGCAGATGAAGTTTCCAATAAATTCGAAAAGTTTGCCTTAAGTTTGAGGCTATTGCTGCATTTTAATTATTTATTTGAGAATTTCTCTGCTGCCTTCAGTTATGTTTAATTAACAGTGTCAGGGAACTTGAGTCGACGGTCTCAAGCGGGCGGACATCTTGAAAGTTTTTCGTCAAGAAAATTCCGATACCGATTTTAAATGTGAAACTGCATCGAAAGGGCGACGCGGTCTTCCACATGCTGCCTTTCCGGCCTGCATAAATGATGTCAAAAGTTAACAAAAATTGCGAACTATTAATACGTTGCCTATACAAAGCGTGGGCCGCATTGATTCCCTTTTAAAATGTGAACTAAGGCGATATCACAAACTTCAAGGTTGTTTTCACAATCGCATGAAATGCAAAATGGCCGCTAATCGCCCTTATAACTACATTTCTTAAATTCTCCCTCGTCGGTCCGCGAGTGTGTGCAAAAAGCTTTGCATAATCAGCCACTAAGCGTAAGCCAGCACAGATGCCACATGTTGTGTTGCGTGTCGTCCTGGTGACATCTCCTTGCAGCTTTAATGAAAAATATGCTCGCCGAGTGTTATTAATATTGCTCAGAATGTCTGGCGTTTGACACATGTTTTGTTGTCGCTGTCTCTTTTGTTGTATGTACCTCCAGTGTTGGCTTCAGCTCCTGCTTCAGCTTCACTTCAAGCTCCAGGAGCAGCAACATCAAGCTCAAGCTCCTATCCCCGTAACGCGTAAGTTGACATTTTTTTTCATTACTGTAACATTTCAATAGCGGAGCACCCGTATGCGCACCCCCGGTCTCTGCGGAGCAACTGTTCCTTCATCACGGGCGCAGTGTCCAAAGAGAGCTTGTGTGTATTAGTCGAGCGTGAAGCAAGGGCAAGGATAATCTTTTGTTTGCTCTTGCACGGGGCTCAGCCTTGCCGCCTGATTCAGTGAAAGTGGTGTTGTGCCCAGCTACATATGAACACCCCGAGACCTGAAATCGTCGGCTTATGGAGCGACACGTTGCAGAATTTGAATGGAATTTATGTTCTGCAGGCAGATGAGTGACCCCCAGCCATCGGCACAATTGGGGACCTTCTCACCGGACTCATCGCAAGTCGCCAATCTGTGACCTGTCCGTGGCAGAAATTTATGTTGCCTCTGGCCAAATCAATTACCCCATTAATTGCATGCCCTGTTTGGAAAAATTATGGTGTGATGACTGCGGTGCAAGTGCCCGGGCATGTGGGAGTCGCCTAATTGGAGGCGGCGTGTGTCTTTTGGATCGCTTTTGTGCCCGATCTCTCCGAGTACGTTTAATACCCCCGCCATGTCATTTATTATCGCTTGACGTATTTATTTTAATTAACGGAAATTAATGCCATGCTGCGCAGCTGTGCGAACATGTTTGCAGTACCTTACACACTCAGGTGCTTCAGCGCTCCCGCTTCCTGCCCGCCCTCACTCCCGACCGCATCCTACCACCAGGATGCAGACGTCGCAGTGTTTTGCGAAGGATGCCAGGCTTTTGGGTGAACATATATTCCGCAGTCTGCTGGGCAGAGATATAACTGGTGTCAATCTGTGTTGGATATGTTGCAAATTAACAGACTTAATGTAAAGCGTTCATAGGGTCCACGGGATTATTAAATTACCGAGGGGCTTTTGGGATATTATTTAGCTTGTCAATTGCTAAGACGTATATCTGTACATATGTATGTATATATTTGATCTGATCGAGGGCCAAATTATATATTGTTACGCACAGACACCACTCATATGAAACTCTGCTTTTTCAAGGGCTTGTGTACAAAAGAGCAGCTCGAAGTTGTTCAAACAATTATGAAGCCAAGCATAAAATTAATTTTGTTTATTATTTCGAGTATATAACATATTTTTTTATTCTGCTTGCTAGGCCGGGAGAATGCATTTTGATGAGATACTTCTGGTATCAGGAGTTGGCAGTGGGAAATAAAATTATAATAAAGGGAATTCCCCAACCGGCAACAGAAGCAGCAGGACCAGCAGCGGAGAACGACCCTTGAGTACACACAGACATGCACGCATACTCGGAGCGAGTGCAGACCAGGGTCGTAAATGCCATTATTATTTTGTAAACATTGCGACAGAGTGAGTGCCCCAAATTGTTAACTCACAAGGTCGTGAAAATACATAAAAAATGAGAAAACATTCGCGTATGAAAAACAAGGGCTACAACTAACACAGACACAGGCACTGGCACACTCGTACACTCGCACACCCGCCCAGTAAGACAAATAAACAAGCTAGACATTCTGCTGCAGCAACACACAAACTTTTAATTAATTTCCGTCTGTGTGACCCGTGAGTATACGGGCGCACATATATGTATGTATGTACGTCTAACTGATTGCCATGATACTGCCCCCGGGCTGGTGGGGGCGTTTTGTTTGCCAGTGCGGATGAGAGACCTCTCGGCACACACAAGCAAATAAGAACACAAACATTTAGTGTCGCCGTGGTGCCAAAAATGGCTTGACCCAAATGTAATCAGGTAATTTGTTTTGTACTGTCAATATTTGCACGGTTGCCACGCATATTTGGACTTAATAATGATTTCCTGAGTTATTAACCTCAGCCTTATCACAGTTCTTGAAAAACGGGAGGCTTTGATTCCCCATTGCCGCTGCACTATGGCCACAAGACTATTTTTCTTGGCCAAAATTAAAAAACCTAATACAAACAAAAAATTAAAAAAATAAAAATTAGTTTTCTAGTTTTATATTCATTTTAATAAGGAATGGGAAACTATATTCTATAATTGGCCGAAAGCCACAATAGCTAAGGCCAATGCCTGACCTGTAGCTAAGATTATAGTTATACAAATAAATACAAATTCTATAATTTTGTATTAAAACAATGAAAAAAAAGGTAAAGTTGCATTTAATTTTGTAGCTTCACTTTTATATTTTTTTCTATTCCTTGAACATTGGTAACTATGTCTCAGTTGTCAGTTTCTTTGAATCTACACAGATAGAAAAATCCGGGATATTGCTGCCGAAATTAATCCCAAATGGTAATGATTTCCGGCTAAGTCCGGGTTTTCTTGTTTTAAGTATGAAACCACTTATTTTTTTTTTAAATTCTTGATTTAATCCCGAACATTCTTAGATATTTTAATCCCGAAAATTCTTGATTCAATTCTAAAAATTCTTGATTCTCGATAAGGTTTAAAATATAATTAAAAATTCAATCCTAATTATTCCTTTAATCCTTAAACTAAACTTTATAAAACTACGTATAAATTCCAAATTAGACTTCAACTAAACTAAGTTTCACTTAGGCTACGATCTGAATGAATATTTTTTTAAATCTGTAATTAAAGAGATATAAATTATTATTAAATCATATATCGAAAAGGCTTATACATACGATTTCACTTTAATCCCGAATCAGGCTTAATTTAAGAATATTTGGTCTTATTTTATTACTTTAATCCCGAAACGGGATTAATTTAAAATTTGTTGTCCTATTTTATGACTTTAATCCCGAAACAGGATTAATCAGACCATTTTATCCCGAATAGTACTTAAAAATTTCAAGACACAAGAACGCCAATATCAAGAAAAAAATATTCTTGATTTTTTCGTTCTACATTTTTATCTAAGTACGTATACTATGAGTTATGATCTTTAAATGCAAGTTTCGAGAATTGTTCTTACTGTGGAACTATCCTTGCCGCTTCTGTAGCTCACTCTACCTGGTTAACTATAAAAAATAAGACTTTGTCCAGAAAAAGTGCTTGGTAGAACCATAGTGCCCTATGTCCTTAAATATGGCATGTTCTGCCCGCCCATTCATTAAGTTTGCCCAGTCACGAGCTCCACCCTGAGAACATGTCAGCCAAGCAGTCAGCTGGTCCAATTTCAACTCACTGACTGGCTGACTGGATGACAGACAGGTAGTAAAAGTAGTGCAAAAGAGCAACAACCGAAATTGATTTAATAGCCTATATTATGGGGCCAAGCGCACACATGGGCGCCCTTTGGCACACGCAAAGGTTCTAAAGATGGGAGCACACATGTGTATTTAGAGAAAACTGTGGAGCCATAGGCCCCCCTGCACTTGGTAGCTGCCTTGCATTGAATGGAGCTCTTGAAGAGCAGCAGTCATTGGGGCTGGAAAGTTTAGGCGAATCGAATCAATTACTGGCATTAATTACATCAATCAAACATTGCGAACTCCAGTGAGTCAGTGCTCAACCTACCATTATCCTATTTTCGATCAGATGTAAACTTTTTTAGTGGACTTTGTACTATACGTCTTGAGTGTGGTAGAAACAGTTAACTCTCTCTGTGCCGTCATTGCGGTTATTTAATTTGATATAAACAAAAAAAGAAAGCTGTAGTGTTCACTCGACATATTTCCTTTTTTATTTGGCAAATATTCATCGAAATACTTCATATTGGACCTCAGGTCGTTTTCAATTCAATTACGACCCAATACAATGGCCATGGTGTATGGTCTTTCCCTGCTTTAGGGCCAACAGTTTGTTTCCTCTCCAGTGCCAAAACACTTTTTGTTATTATTTGATTCTCTGCCTGCCGGCAAAAAGTAGGCAGCATTTTTCATTCCAGTTGAAAATAAAAGGATAAACTACGTTCGACGACAACAAAACATTACACTGTTTGGCGGGAACATGAAACCATTTGGAGCCCGGCTCAGGACTAGAGTTGAACGGAGTCAGAGTGAATGTAGTGAGTGTATTGACCATTGATTGAATGTAGAGGGGGTCAGTACCCTGCTGGTTTCTGGGCACCGGCGGCGTAATTATCCTCTGGGCAAGACTGCTCCCAAATTAAGGGTACTTGGCTGACAGACGCCTGCCCATCGTTGAAGTCGGCTTACACAAGCTGCGATCTCACTCAATTGCCAATTCCTTGGCAATCGCCGCAGCTTCCTTTGCGACCAGGACTAGCGTCCGGTCCCCCAAGAGGCTGCCCTCCCCGCGCCAGAGCACTCATGCAAAAGCAATTTCCTGAACTTTTCACCCCACCACGCACACACTCGCCAACAGCTCACTCACAGATTAAGACGGCGACCCCACTCGAAACGCATTGGGCGACCGTCGGATGCCGTGGCACTCGAAAACCAATACGAATGCGATTATGCCCACTAGAGTAGTGTGTATGCGCGTGGGTGGGTGGGTGGTTGTATGGGTCGTGCGCTCTAACCCACACAAGCACACGCATAGAAATTGCGCGCTGTGAGTAAGAAATCATTGAGGTTGGTCGGCACTCTAATGGAAAACGACAAGCGGCATGTGGGCAACCCCACCACTATCTCCTGTTCCATCTCCGTCCCGCTGCACGTCGCCGGATGTTGGCGAGCGATAGTTGTCGTTTTCGTTGTCGTTGGTAGTTGGGCTCGCTCACCTCACCGCAAAAGTTTAGTTACCAGTTACGGGTCCGCCTGCGGCGGCCGTTGTTCGGGATGCATCAGGGTATCAATTTGCGGGGCACGGCACTGGTTTGCTGAGGAGCCCGCAGGCACCTCCACGGGCCCCGAGTCGTCCATCCTGAGCGTCATTAGAGGCCGGCCATGACGCTCTGGCACGTGACGTTGGTGGAGCGCGTTCCGTTGAGAAGTGTGACACAGTTGGGGCATCTTCGGGCCACGGGACAGGCAAGCTTTGCGAAGAGAGCGAAGAGAGGCGACAGTTTCTCTTAGGAAGCCTGCGCCCTGGAAGCCGTGGAAGTCAGCTGTCGCCGCGCGGCTCTGTGCTATGAAGTTCCAGCCGGGAAAGCGCTCGCATGGTTGACCTAGAGGCTGGCTAGAGCTTTCGCTCAGCTCCGCAGCGCGCTGGCGCGGACGCTCTCTTCGAGGGCCGAGGCAAACCCGAAGGCCACTGAGTCCTGGCCGTCGCGGGTCGTCCTGTCAGTCCACTTCGTTTGCTCATCGAAAGCTGTGCACGCTGCGGAAGCGACGGCATCGCTCCTGGTCCAAGCAACAACAACACGGCGCACGCTGGCAGACCATTTAGCCCAACAATAACAAAGCCAGACCAAACGAGGCTGAGGTTGAGGTTAGAGCTGAAATTGTGGTTTAGGCTGAAGCTTGCCGGCGGTAAAAGTGCTTACAATTTTTTGAGATAACGCCTCGCGCGACGCGTGCAAAGTTCAAGTCCGGCTCGAAGGTGAGCCCGCAGTGCGAACGTCCCCCTTCCTATCGTTGCATATCTTTGCGGACGCAGTTGTGGTCTCATGTCCTGCTGCTGGGGCCACTGTGAACGCGACTAAAAGCCAGCAGAAACAAAAAGTGAAAGCGGAAACGGAAGCGGAAACGGCAGAACGCCAGAGAAACCGAGAAACTGGCAGCGACAGTGACTGTGACAACAGTGAAGTGTGTGGCTGCATTGTCGTTTTGTTGGCACTCTGACCCAAATCGCAGTGCATCCGAGGTGTGCCGGCGTGAGTGAGTGTGCGAGCGTATGTTAAGTCTGACGGTGCCCCCTAGTGCAAAGAATTACCTTTCCGTAGAGTCCAGTTGATGCTTTCGCCGAGCGATATTCGCGAGTAACGCCAGCGGGATAAATTAGTAAGAAGCGGGTCATCGGAATCCATAGCACCTTGCATCCATTCTGGCTGAGGAGCCTCGCATGTGAGTATGACACGTGCTTAGTGTGACTTTTGCCCTCTTCCTTACCCCCTGCGGCTCAAGGCTCATCCTGACTTTCTGGCCCAAGCTACCTGATTTATGCGGAATTTGGAAGTTTAGGCTTTGGTTTATGGCCTGTGGCAAGCACAAACTTTGCTGCCGTCAAGCACACAACACGGACGTCGCTCAAAAACATATCATCTGAGGCTGGCAAATGGAACTTGGCATTCACCAGAAAAGAAGATGCCATAATGGTGTGGTTAACAAATAGGGGGAAATGGAATTTGGCTTGGGGGAGACTAGAAAGATCGCAAAAGTTGCTGATTTAATAGGAAAATGTTTATCATTAAGTTATTGTATTTGAAACAAAAAATCCTAATAAATAATCATTCAGTTTTAAAAACCATCTAGATAGACGCATATTACCGTTTGCAACTATTTATATTTATAACCTGTCCCCATCCGTTTACCAGTATTGGGGGTTTACACATAAAAATATTTATCAGGAATCATAGTAGCTTAGCTCTTAGACAAGAAAATGTAGATATATCAAAATTATTGGATATTATTGGTAGGAAATTGTTTGTGAGGTGTTATCTTGATATTCTGTAGAAAATATTGTTACAGATAATAAACTGTCTTAAGCGGAAGTTTTTCTTAATATTATTATAATAAATATTATTACCTAAACATAAAACATAAGCATTATGTAGGACATTAGGGATATTTGGATTCATTTTATTTTAGATTACTCGAAAACGGACTATGATAAATTGTTATACAAATTTTTGAAGTAATGAAGTAATTATCGGGAAGGCTGCATTTAAACTAGGGAAGCTTTACGATCACAGAATGTAAATTTTGAAAGTTATCAACCAGCACTCACCTGGAAATCCTTCGTAACAATAACGAATATATTTAACACGGTCCTTTTAGAATTCGACTTTAAAATTTCAATAACAATCCATAACAATATTGAAATCCATAAATGGGCTTAAATTTAGTTAGGCTTATTTGCAAAGAAGAATCATCCCCTGCGTCGGGTTACTGTTTACCTATAATCAACATGATGCTTTGCTGAGTTAATCAACGGCCTAACCATTTATTGTGGTAATTGTTTTGCCTGGCAACGTGCCACAAACAAATCCAACGCGATTACAGGCCGACAACACTAGGGCCACCAGACCGCAGAAGACTGCTCCGGACTATTCAGCAGCCTGGGCAAACATGCATGCAAATGGCGGCTTTCGGCAGTCCGACGGCTTCTTAATGAAATGACAAAATGAAAACTCATGAAAGCCGCTAAGAAAAGCCAAATATTTGTGTAGGAATCATACGAGTTCCTTGGAGACGTGGCGCTAATGGCATTCGTTGTCGTTCAGACGTGAGGGCCCCCGGCAATACGCCGCGAGTGGGGGTCTGGGGGTGTGGGCAAGGAGGCCGTGGTTGGGGCGGGCCGAGCCAAAGGCAATTAAATGTATTTCCGCTTCGATGTCAAAATTAATGTGAATTTGATATTTGAAAGCGCGCACGCACACCCTACACAAAGTCGCGGAAAGTGAGACGAGGAGGTCGCTCAGCCGGCAGGATGTTCGGGCGTGGCAGTCCTGTGTCAGTGCCGGACTGTCAACGGGACAGTGAAGAGTAGGCAGGAGGAGCTGGAGCCGTGCTGGGGCGTTTCGTCACCTTGGGGGTCTGACATGCAAACTGCCAATGCCCGACGTGTTAGTCAGTGGGTCACTGTGCGAGTGGCCTGTGTGGGCCTCTGTTCCCTGGTACCTGGGTTGTCTGGATTGTCCGTTGACAGTAACCGAGTCTGACGGGGCGGATCGGATAGTGCTAAACTCTCGGGTAGGGGCCTGTTTATGGCTTCTATTTTGACACCTCGTGCGATGGCTAATGAGCCCTCCGGAATAGGCGTATACGTAATGTGTGTTGGCTCGGATCATAAGCAGAGTGGCCGTCCGACCCCTTGGACTCTGCAATGGAATCGCAAAGTCAACTCTTGTGTAAACAAGGCTGGGCCAATATAGTATACCCGGAGTACTGCTGCAAAACACAAACACATCCGTGTTTGCCCCGCTCGGCAGATTGTTATTCCTTTTTGTCTAGCACTGATTTGATTGTGTGCATATGAGAATCAGCCCGAGTCTGTGTGCGATGGCATGTCAGTTTGGTTTTTGCTCGGCTCCAAGCTCTTGCCTGCTCGTAGTTATTTATGCAAAATATCTACGAGCGTAATATCAAAGGCAAATAAAAAACAAAAAATATTTAAATAACGGATTACAAGCCGGGGCTGAGGAGAGCCTATGCCGAGGCTGCCTGCGCAGCAAAAACAGAAATTGGAACATGCCCGGTTGGTCGTCGGCTAAGTTTGCCGTATAGTTGCGAGCCCGTCCCGGCTCCTTGGCCGACTGCCTCCAAGTCACTGGATCTGTGCGTAGACTGGCTGGCAGCCTGCTGCGAGTCCGTACTCCTCCAGCGCTCCCCTTGCTTCACGTCACTGTGTCTCCGGCAAGAGTCTTTGTTTTTATTCTGGCTTTTAAATTCATTTCTATTCATTAGACTCCGTTTATTGCACGATGATGTCATGTTAACCAAGTCGCGTCAGCACGTACGCTCTGGTTATTATGCCCAAGTCCTCCGCCAGATGCCACCGTAAGACCGACTTGCATTCGGCAGGAAAATCAGCACGGCCCCGAGTCCTTTGATATAGTATTTCATCTCGGGAGGACGTACTCAAACTCACACTAACCCTTTTAAGGCCAGGACTGGGTCTGTTGCTGTCCAATCAAGGCTTGCCAACTTTTAATTTCCATTTATTTTCATGACTTTTGCCTGGCTTGGCCAGTTTATCTGTTCGGCATTGTGTGCAGCCCGCATTAGACGACCCTTTGCAGATAAATATCGGCTGGCATCCTTTAGTGCTTTCCAATTGACAGAACTCACAAACTGAGTTTTTGGCAACGCTCAGCGGACGGCGATGCAAAAGTTTGCCATTGGGCCGGGCCTGAGATCGTTATTATCGATACTATATTGGACCCAAACTCTTAAGTGAAGCGAAGAAGCGGCTTAGCTGGCGAACTGGCTGGTTAGGGTTTATGGCAGGAAATTGGATTACGACCTACCATAAACATTAACAATGGGCTGCAAGATGTCGCGCAGCCAATTCAAATTACTTCGCCCGCCAACAGCTTAGCAAATTAAGTCTGTAATGAGGACTTTGCATAATCAGGCCGGAGTCGTGGAGGCCAGGGGAGTTGATGGCCTGGAAATTACAGCGGCGCATTGGCTGGCAACCAATCATGATTGATGGCCGCAGCCCCACCTGTTTGCGGGACTTTATAGGCATCAGGCTAGTATTTTCCAACTCAAACTGCTTTGGGCGCGGCCTGAATTATACAGGCAATCTGCTAATTATCGAGAGAGCCTGTGTTCCGTGTCCCTGCCCCGTGATTTCTGCTGCCGTGTCATGTGTGCCGTTCGAACTACAAACATTCTATTAGTACTGAATGAATTATTAATAACCGTGTCAGCCGCCTGCTAATGAGATGTTGTGGGAGTCTTCGGCATGTAGTGGGGTTGTAATTTACGAGCCGGTTGGCATGGGCTACTCAGACGGACACTTAAATTCGCCAGTGTTTGCCTAGACCTAAGCAGAAAATCATTAGTTAAAATGCGCAAATATCTCTAACGTTTTTATTAGCCGAGTAGCAAGTAATTGCCCACAATTAGGCTTTAATAGTACGGCCGTGGAGCGGAGCTATCCGACTGCACTGGGTCCTAAGTACACATCGCACACATTGGGCCTGAAGGCGAATCAGGGCCGGGACTTGGTCCTCGCCTGTGCCCTGTGTGGGTCCCTCGGGGATTAGCTGAGCGTGAATACGTTTTGCTTGCTCGTTAACTAAGAATTACCCTCTACGCTCTGTATGTGCAGGAAAGTTCTTTTTGTCTTTTCGGGAATCCCCGGCCCCTGTCTGCCGTCGCTTTACCCACTTTTTTTATTGAAGCCATTCTGTCGGGGCAGCAAACAAGACTCCTACTAAAATGTTGCCACTCTGCGCCAGTCAGTCGACGGAGGACGACTCCGGGCTTTGTCTTGAACTCACAACGTTCCATGGATTTGTTGGGATATTTTGTTTTCTTCCAGCTTTTTATACCCTAGCAGAGAGTAACACAATATTCGTCACAAGTTTACTACGTCCTGAGATACATATGTATGATACCACAAATAAAACAAAATAGATTCAGAACTATCTCGATATATTTTTTTTCTAAAGATTTTTGATTATTCCTTTTGAATGCTGGTAGTAATAAAACAAAACGGAAAGTTGACGGATTGTCATTTCAACCTTTCCTTAACATGTTAATTACTTCCTATTATTTCTAAGTCGATTTAGTATTTTTAGTATAACCAAGAGTATGAAATTTTGTTGTTATTAATTTATGTCATGAGGAAAGTTATTTAAACCTGAGTATACAAACTTCGGCTTTCCGAAGTGAGCTTACTTTCTTGTTTGTATTCGTAGTTCTTTCCGACAACGACAATTATTTTCTTTGTTGTCTGAGCCCACTTTGCATAACAAGATACCACGAAATTTTTAGACACGGACAGATGTAACCTTACATTGAAAGGTAGGTTTATTTAATATTAAATCAAAATAACTAGATATTGTATTTTAATACAATAACCTGATAACATAATAACCTGAGTCAATGGATCTTTATAAGCTTAAATTTACTTAAACCATAATTATGTATACTAAAATATCCAGAGAATAATATTGATAAAAATATTTATTTTATAAAATTCGACAATCCAATGATCTCGTGCTAGGAAAAACTTTGAAAAAATAATTGCATTCAATTGCTGACACAAGATAAAAAAGGAAACAACGAATTATCTCCTTAATCACGCCGTAGGATTCACCCTTTATGTTTTGGGTCAGCATAAATAATTACAAGAAATAAGCAAAAAAAATACAAGTTTTGTCAAAGAAAGCAATATCAGATCTATTCACTAAAATTTTAACATTTCAATTTAAGTTGAGTAAATTCTGCCTGCACGTGCGTTGAGTTTCGTTGCGCTAGACGCACTCTTACTCTTCTGCTTTACATAAAATGATAAAAAACTAGCTTTTCAGCAATGATATTAAAACACAAAAAATCATGTGCATGGAAATGCGCCACAGATTTTAATCAGCCCTACTTGTAGAAGTTTGGGCCATAAATATGAAATATTCGCACTCATGCCTCTTCTCAGCCTTTGCTGTGGGCTTTGGCCGCAAGTTCAAGTTGGGCCATCTCGGCTCGGGCTCAAACAAAAGCACAAGAGTGGCAACAATAATAAAAACAATGGTGCTGCGAAATGAACGCCCGACATCAAGATTTAAAAATGTGGCTCAGCATCCCAGCAAAAAGCAGGAGACACGCGCCGCAAATGAAGCGGGTCCGTGTGTCTACGTCTGAGGTATTGTGACTACGAGGACAAAAGGCCCGCAAGAGGGGCCGACGGTAGTGCGGAGCTGCGCTCATTCAAAAATTTAGCGGCGAGAGTACTCTCAAGTGAAATGACGGAAATAAACAGTTTGCACGCCGCCACTGACTTTAACACGGCGAAGGGCGAAGAGCACATTCCCGGCGTTGGAGCCATTTAGTGCTATGTGATAAGCCTTCAATGCTCCCAGTTCCTTACTCTGTGCTCCAGGCTTCCTGCTCCTTGCTCCATGCTTCTAGCTCCGATGCTCCGATATCAATGTGGGCGGCGTGTCAAAATATTTCGCTCCGCTTTCTTGGATGCTTGTAATGCGAGCTCATTACCATAAAAGCAATGCCGGTTACACACATCCGAGGGAGGAGGGTGGGTGCCACGCACTGGCATGTGTGCGTGCGAGCCAACCGTCAATGGGGAGGACAACTCATAGATGTCTTCAATTTCAGTAATAGCACTTTGGGGCCTGCGGGAGTTAAAGACCCCCAAAGACACTGTTCGGCCAAAACTTTTAACTGCCGCCGGGCGGACTTTAAAGTGTATTGCAGTCAGAAGCAGATAGTCAGTCACCCTGCCGATTATATCAACTGCGTTCGACGAGGACACGCCTCGGAGACACTCCATACTCACCGAAGACTTGAGAAATATTGCATATGGCCGGCCGCAGGGGACTTTGCCATTAAGTCAGCGCCACAGAAAGAAATACAGAGTCAATACATGCTGAGTGCCCGGTGGGGCAGGCTGTCTGCTCGGCTGGCAAGCTGGCAGGATGGAGAATGGTAGAAGGACAGGGCGGGGGTGAATGGGGATCCATCAACGTGTGGGCGGCAGAAACTCCGTGTGATGCAGCACCAAACGCCGAGGAATTTTCCATGCGGCATCGAGCAACTTTCCCACAATCGACTGCCAGTGCCGCCTACCCGGGAAAGTATGCCATAGAAGTTAGCAAATATGGCGGGTACTGGCATGAAGATGTAGATGTTATGCGAGTGCGAGTGCGAGGCATCCCGAGGCTCTCGGCGTAAATATGCTGCCACATAATCCGCACACGGACCAGAGGCTGCTTTCGCCGCTCAAACAATGACTTGCCGCCCGAGCAAAAAATTCAATTTGTGTGCGACGCAATCTTAAGTGTTTTGGCCAGTAAAACGTCCCAGATCCGGATTGCGACTAGGACAGGACTAGGTGACAGCCATGCCTTCAATTGTTTGTTTTTTATCCGAGCCCAGATAGTCCGGCAGTGCAGACTAAAAGCCAGGCTAACTTATGGCTTACTCCGTCCTTTTATGCCTCTTTGGCTCTCCGTCATAATGTGAGATTAACCACTAAAGGGCCGGCTTTTAAAAAGACGTGAACTCTAAAACTAAAATAAGAAGTAAAAACCATCTTGAAGGTAAAAGAAACATGTATATTTTAAAACCAAAGACAGTGCAACCTATACAATCTATAATTATTGGGCTCCACTACCAGTCGAATCGGTCTACCACATAATGCATGTGCATTATTATAGATTTTCAAATAGTTTTAGTTTTATTTCTGATGAATCAGTCTTGAAATCATATCATATATCTGTCATAGCTTTAGATGAGTGAACTAACGGATTAAAATTAATTAAAATACGAATGCATTATGGAAATAGCTTTATACGATCTTAGTTGTTTTTTCATACATTACAGATATTAATGGTTTTATTTAATAAAATTAAATTAATTTAAATTTTCAACATATTCGAAAATTTAATATATTTACAATTTTACTTATGTGTCTTAGTTTGATACTATATATCATACGTGTTTACTACACATTATACCAAAATTTACCTTACTTCGTTATTTAAGCAACAAATTTTAAGATTTAAAAGTTCTTTTCCTAATTAATAAATTATTGGGAAATATGTAGGCTTTAATTAACCCCCGACATATGCCAAACTATACTTAATATTTGGGTACGGGAACAGCTTACTGTTGAGTACAGGGTATCTTTTACTCAAACCCCCCCCCCGAGTGCTTTGTTAATTTTTGTTTTCGAGTGCCTACTGCCACTTCCGAACCCGCAATTATGTTCTGCGGCTTGCGGCGTGCAGAGCGGAAATTAATTTCGTGCCTTATTGGAGCTAATTCGATTGTAAGTCGCTCTCCACGCATTCCGCCGTAGCCGACCGCTCCGCTCCGCAGTGGGGTCCCAAGAACCCACCGAGATACATTTTTGATCGAAATAAATTATGTATTTAAACAAAAGCATTGAAGCAAAAATGATTGAGGTCATCTGAATGTATTATTCAAACTGCTAAATGGTTGATGTTAGAAATGATTTGTGGGTCTTGTTGCTTGGATATCAAAATAAGTCAAAGTCTAAACTAGTCGAGGCTAGGTATATCCCAGCCTGGCTATGTGCGATTTTAGGAAATCGATTCCAGGATTAATTCCCAGTATCAACCCCACGGTGTGCTGGGAGAAACCAATACACGAACAATAAGCGGTTGCTCTGTTGATTTGCATGAATGTTTATCCATTATTTATGGCGCTGCAATTGCTGGCTTTGTTCGAAAACATCCGCCGAGCCGAGAGCGATTATTTGTTTTTAAATATTGCGCACTAATTTAATTTATTGCTTTATTATATTTTTGCGCATCATAAACCTCAATGCCACTCTGCTCTGTGTTCGCGCTGCGGCAAATAAAATTCAATTGAAATGCGAATCAATTAGAGTTTAAAGCGACGTCACGTGTTTCTAATTTGTTAAATTGGTGTCAAAGGGCAAGCGGTATGGGAGCCGGGGGAGGCGAACAAGGCAGAGCGACTGGGTCTTCAAGGAAATAAATTAATTTCGCATTCAGGGTGCCCGATCAGCGGGAGGCGAGCTGGAATGGCATCTGGAGCGACCGCCCGCATTATGGATACACATTTTTGCGAATTTTCCGGCGTCCTTTATTATCTTTATCGATTTCTGGTTGATGACTTTATCAACAAGCGGCGCTTGTCCGCTTGTCTTTGGTCACTTGTTAGGCAAACACACAAAGAACCTGCCTCCTTTGCGTCCTTGTGGTGTGGGGTTCCTGCACCGCCGTTCCTGGGGGCGCGCATTTAATGGTCGGACTTTGGGGGCGTTGTGGCATTCGCACGCTTCATTTGATACAAAGACCAAAAATAACCGCTGGGCCCCCCCAGATCCGGGTCACTCTGGTTACAGTGGGCCTGGCCACTTGTACGCACGCCCAAGTACACGCCCAGTGTTTGTTCAAATTTTTTTAAACTCGAAATCTGCGGCTGACAATCAAATTTGATGTGGCAGGACTCGGATTTAAATACAATTTGGCGCCCCAAGGCATTGAGAAATTGTGTGCCCTGTTTTGGTACCACTTCGAATTTTCTGTCAGTCCGATGTGGTTCATAAATTCTGGTAAAAGTCGCAACCAAATCGATCACGAGCTACGACAACACCCCTCGACTTAATTGTACAAATTGTCGACGGGAGATTGATAGGTAAATAGTCTGGCAATTGCAATTATCATGCGCCGGAAAAAAGTGCACCCGATGGCACTTTTTTTTAATTAGCATAAACAGACAATAATTGCAGCAATGTTGCAGAAATCAGAGTGGCATTATCGCGTTGAGCTATCGGTTTCATCGGGTCATCCCCGCTGACCGAGGCCGACACACACACTGCCCTCGAAACGTGAAACATTTATTAAATTTACCCGCCAGTTGCTCATTTCAAATTGCTTTACGTGCCGTGGAAGGCAATAGCCCTCAGCAAATTAAATTGACTGCTCGACGAGTTGGCGGCGGCGAACGGGCGGGAGTGAAGGGTCTATGTACATATGTACATATATCAGATTATTATCGGATGAAGATTCCGAAAATTTAATTAATATTTGAAATATTCCTGGCCGCATTTGCTAATTGCAATGACATCGCATTTTCGCCTGCCACTCGCATCTTGATGCCGCAACCCTCGTCCTGCTCAAAGGATATCTCGGTTGCTCGGCAGCTCGGCAGGTAAGTGATTTATCACTGTTCCGGGTAAGTGGCTGTCGAGGACAGTGGGCGAAAGTAATTCAGATAATTGGAAAAACAACTCCGCCTCGGGCAAACAAAGAGTCCTCAAAATATCAACGACGCCGCATAAAGTGAAATGAAATACAGTAATCTAACATACAAAAGAAGCCTGGAAAATGAAAAGATTTTCCATATTTTCTTGTCCTCCACTTTGTTCCGGGCCAGTCATGTGCGAAATTTATGTGTCGCCCGAGCGGCAGAGCGAGCACGAGAGAGTCAGAGAACCGAGAGAACAGCAGTTGCCGGGCAAAATCCTGAGATTAAATTAAATTGTACACGTCCCAGTTTAAAACTAAACAGTCTCAGCCTGCCACAGACGTTCGGGCACGGCCCGCAGATGGTGGTCTCCCGTACATCATAAGGATGTGTGGCAGTGTCCCTGCAAATCCGCACAGCTTGGCCGGCCAGGAGCGTTTGGCCGTGCCAACCGACTGTGGCGCAATAAATCACAACATTTTCAGATGCTTACACAAATGCTTTTTTGATCCTTAATTTTCTGATCAAATACGTGACATTAAATATGGCTGGGCGGGGCTTAGGGAGTGCCGGGTAACAAATCGCAGAGATGCCGAAAATTGAATGGCAGAATGGAGGCAGAGGAGGCAGCGGAGTGCCCGGGAATCCGGCATTGATCCATTGACATTTGCCCAGCATCCCCGAAATCCGAAGTCGAGCGAGTGTGGATTCCGTGTGGGCTGCAAAACAAAGCGCCAGAATTTTTCAATCACAACGGATCCCGGCCCCACTGCCGAACTAAATAAGTATCTCTGTGTCTCGCATTGGATTGCAGCAGCAGCTGGCATTGTTAACTCGCCTTTATGACTGTCTGAAAGCGATAGTCGTCTTGCCAGCGTGCTGGAGCCGAGCCCTCAGCCCCACAATGTTGCCAGAGAGTATGGGCATGGATATGCGTGTGTTTTATACGCTTGCTTACTTTTCAATTTATTACGCAACATTAAAAGCTGCTTTACAGCACAAGTTCTTGTGTATCGAGATACGATTGTTGCGCCGGCCACATGTGTCTGTGCGAGTGGGAGTGCGTGTCCTGGGGATGCGGGATGCATCATAGGGGAAGTCGCATTGTATTGCCATTTGACAAAATGTCAATTGCAGTGACAATGTATTAGGGGCTGTATCTGCTCGGGCACAATGCTATGGGTCGGATTGCCAGCTGCGGAACATACGTAGGTACAAACGAGTGGATATAATGGCTCCGGAATGCAATCTAAGATGCAGAAAATGGAATTGCTGACGATGGCCTTCGAATCAAAAATTGCTGCACATGCCGATGAGATATTCTAAGTTAGAAATATCAAGCAAGTTAATCAACAGTCTTCCTATAGTTTGACAAGAAAGTCATGGAAGCTAAGGTTCTATTTGTGCATTAGTTACTAATGAATGATTGAACCTTTTTGGGTTAAGAACTATATACTTTTGTATAGAACTAATAGGAGTTTGATTCAAAAATGCGCAAACATAAATTGAGGTAAATTCTACCTGCGGCAGAATGAAATTAATATCTCAACCGAGTGCTCCTATCTGCAGCATTTAATTGTGGCCACATGCGTAAACATAAATGTTGCTCTACATACAATTATTAAGGTTGTCGAACACAAGGCTCTTGGGTTTGGCAAATTCTTAAATACTCCGATTATGAGCAAGCACCTCCTGGCTACCTGCTGCACAGAATGCCGCAGATATTCCATAAAGCCGAGGCCCAACTTTTACCATGTTGGGGCAACAGCTGCCACAGCCAGCAAGCCGCGCAACCCTTTCCATCGACAGCCCAGCACACAAATATGCAAATACACACAAAATTATAATTATTATACAATTTTGTAAATGCCTGCCAACCGACAACGCCCTGCTGTCAACGGCAGGGCCCCGCACTTTTCCGCAAAGTCAAATGGCAACCGACATCGCTTTTGCGCCCTCGGAGCGGAAATCCTTTCCAAACTGCCAAATTTTCACGTTGACTAGCGAGACACGCCGCGAAACACCCGTCGACGCCTTATTTGCATGATGCCTCCCAAGTATTAGGGGAAAACAAAGCGAAGAAAAGATCCGTCCGACCCTTGCCGTAATTTCGATTTGCAGGCAATTTGGCTAAATTAGACAACCGGCGGAGTTGTCAGCCGGCGATTAATAAGTTCGCTGTTAATTACGTGACCAAGAGCCATCGCTCAGTGCCAGCAAAGCCAATCAACGTAAAAGTCCTTCGAATCACGACTCATTTGGAAGCAAAATTAAAAATGCCTTTACAGGGCTCTTCCTTCTGGCGGGAAATTGTGAATGAATTGCGTTTAGCGTTTGACGATTGGTGGGTGGCAGTTGACATTAGTGATTACCTCGCCCGCTTCTAGGCTAGCAGGCGGCAGCGCAATAATTTGTCTGTTCAAACTTTTTAGCCAGCCACGTCGCCTCGCATTCGCGTTTCCATTTAGGTTTTTATTTGCATGTCATTTATTTTGTTAATGTTCGTAAATAAACAACCAAAAGAAGCGGGAGAGAGGGAACAGCCATCGCATCGGTCGCAGCGCCTTCTTACTTGGCAGCGTTTAAACAACGACAAGTCAGGCTTTGCCAGGAGCAGCGTCATCAATTTCAATTTCTACTTCGCTCCGTTCCGGCACAGCATTCGACGGCGGGTCCTCGAAATATGCCAACAATTTATAAGTGATTCATCATTGTTTATTGGCTTCATCGATGCGTGAACTGCTGTGGCCAGGAATTATGGCCGACAATTTTGGGAGGCCATTACCGGGGCGAAAGAATGTGCCGCTGGGCCCAAAGGTGCCAGCATCGATTTGTGTCTTCATTAGCAGCCACCGACTCTGACTTCGGTCAGGAGCCAGTAGAGTGCTCTCCACGAGTGGCTTGGAAGGAAATCAGACCGACAGGCAGGCAGGCCTTTTAGCCAGCATCTATCCGCCTGCAGCCGGAGCAATCTCGACACGGCTGACATTGATGCGCGACTGAAATCGACAGGTGAAATCTTATGCAGGACTGCCACCGGCGGAAATGTAGATGGGTTTCGACTTGACTCGCAATTGCAATTTTCCGTTACGTTTTTCTTGCCGCTCCTTCCTCCAGTCGCACGGCTGCAAAAGTTTCGGCTGCAAGTGCAAATGGAAATGCAAATACGAAACTTAAATAAAGGGTACACTTACATTCCCGAAAGCGCAAACTCTTGATTATCAAGTTCTGGGAGGCCCTGGTGTGCTGTATGCGTGTGTGCCAAATAAATTCCCTGCACTGTATTAAGTGCAAATTGTTTTGGCGCAATTTTCGGGCTGTCTCCAACCCGTTGGAAGGGCTAGCGCCATTATGTTATGTATTTTGTGCACGCCATGGAACCGACTTAGGACCGGGCCCAAGGAGCGACAACTGTTTCTGGCGAGTCGCTTTCCTATTAAAATTTTCATTAAATTGAAAGCAATTAGTGTAAGGCGAGAGTGCGCCTCAAAGCCCGGAGCTGTAGAGATGGCGAGCTACGGAGCTGCCGAGCTACCAAGCTACCGAGTGGGGCTGTCCTGCGATCCGTTTGTGTTTTGATTATGGACAAAATGATGGACAGCAGCTGCAATTTGCGGCACATAAACGAGATAGGGCCTCATGGTCACCGCCAGCCAGGGCCCCTCTTGCCATCCAAAGGCGCCAAGTGCTTTGATGATAGCACAGGCGCGCGGGACATCAAGATGCCAGATACCAGGCCCTCGAAATTAATTTGCCGCCTGCCTGCAGCGCTAAATAAATTCGTACCTGAGCCCAGGGCTCCGGCTCCAGCAGCCAGCTCCGGCTGCGCTCGGCAGCCATTTTCGGTTTTATTGCGTCCGCCATTTTGTCAATTGCGCTAAGCACTTCCTGCTAAAGAGATCACTGAACTAGAAATTGATAGCGCCCGAGCCCAGCGCAATAACTTTTGATGGCCAACGTTTTGTGGGCAGCGCACCGAACACGAAGCAAAACAAAAACCAAAAGTCAACGGCGGCGGCATCAAAATTGATACCAAAATGTTGACAGCTGCGCTGCTTATTAAGCAGTTTGCTGTCTGCCCAGTGTGCCAGTTGGCAGCGGGTAGTACGGACCGTCATCGGGTGGCCAAAACCGTTGTGCGTCCGGCTGCAGAAATCCTGCCAGGGTATGACAGCCGCTGGTTAGACCACAACTTTTGGGGATTTTCCTGCGCTTGGTTTTTGTCGGGCTGTGATGGTTGGAGGCGAGGCCCACAAAAAATCGAACAATAAAGTATTATTTATGGATTTCGTTTTCGATGACATTTTTTGCGCTCTCACGCGGAGGACTGGGCGGACATAAAAAATTTAAATGGACTTGAATTTAATGCAGTCATATCTGGTCCTGCAAATGTGTGTCTCACTGGCGGCTATCCCAAAATCAGATTTTAATTCTTAATGGATCCCCCGATATGTTCACATTCGTGACTGTCGCTCTCGATTCCGTCTTGTCCAACACGGGACACCGACTTTCTGGCTAGGGTTATTTGTCTGTCCCGGTTTGACAGCTGAAATATTGGGAATGTTCTCACAGGGGGTGGTGCGGGCAACAAAAGCACGGTGCGGGCACCTGAAACTTCGTAGAAATATTGCCAGGCCGAAATTAAATTCCGGCCTGCTCCACCTTTTCTTGTGCGGCATGCAAAGTCCACAATTTTCAATAAAAATAGCCACAGGCACAAACAAGAAAACCCTCATACTCGCACCCACACCCACTTTCCATTCACTTTCCTGGATATCGGACTCTCGCTACGTGTTTGTTGTGATTTGAAATTTTCCGGCTATTCGTTTGAACTGAGGCGGAAATTATTTGTGTGCCATTGATTACACCTGCATGTTTGTGCTTGAGCCCCGGTCGAAGGACTCGTCAGCAGCGCTTTTCCCGGAATCGGGTTCAATTTGAGACCATGAGCCAGTGGCTGTACCCGACGGTTAGGCTGCCAGTGTGCGTGTGCGTGTGCCTGGGTCCTGGGCGGCAGTCCTTGGACCCAGGCAAGACTCATGAGCATGTCAACACTGCAGACATTTCGGCACGCGCACGAACTTTGCTCTGCTCGCGGTTCTTTAACGATGCTTAATTTCTGTCGCCCCACCACGCTGCGATCCATTTGCATATCTGACAGGGCATTAATAAACAATAAATCGTGCGTTTAACGGTTGAATTAAAACTTTTGTTTAGCCGCGAATTCCTGACTTTGCCCCATAATTATTCGTACTATTTCGGTGTGCTGGAATCACGTGAACCCGTTCTGCTTACGGCGGCTTCGCAGAAGGTCTCCAGTGTGTACTTTGGCTGAGGAAAAGTCCGGGCAGAAGACAAGTAAATAACTCATAGCAGGTGTCGCTGACAAGGCAACAGCCTAGCCTCCTTGCCTTGGGAAAGGACGGGTTGTTATGGCGGCCTAGGCTGGCTTTGTTAATGGTCGGTCGTCTGGTATGGCTTAATTTATCAACTTTCTTGCGGTTGACAGACAGGACCCAGTAACTAGCGGCTGCGACCTATAAGGCACTAATTGAATTCTACTGCTACGCGTGGCTATGAGTTAAGCTGCACCCTTGCCCCGGTTGGGCACAGCAGGGAGGTGGGAATCCATGAGCCAGCTGAGCGGCATCACAAAATGCGAACGACGGAAGATGGCGCCAAGCATCCGATGGAGGACGTGCCACAATAAATAAAAGCACTGCGGCTTTCAGCGGCACTTCCTGGAGCAGCGCGCTTTGCGCTGACAGCAGGAAGATACGTTCAATAAATAAATTTATTCATGACTTTTCGTTTTCATTACCGCTGGAGGAGAACCCGCGAACATTGTCATATTTGACTGCTGCTCTCGGGTGCGGCATTAAAAATATTACGCCACCTGCCAAGTGCCACAAGCGTACCGGAAGCGCGCAGGAGTTGCCAGGCAGGCACACATTACCATGGAACATGTGTGTACGTACATATGTATGCTATGTATAAAATGGAGCTCACCTACACATGTAGGGAAAAGCCCAAAGAATCACTGCGCATGAGTATTCAGTAAGCCCATAGATGCCCAAATTATATTGTATTTAGACTGTTCATTATACCCTTGCAGGGTATTCTAATTTTATTCAAAATTTTGCAATATCTAGATCAGCATCAAAAGCCGATAATCACACGGATTTTTTATTTAATATACCAATAATTCGGTAATTTTATACGATTGTAAAATATACAAAATATGTATATTCATTTAATGAAAATCGGATGATGTCATAAGGGTATACTATATATATTTCGATGTGCAGACATAACATACTTTTTCGTTTTTAAATTTGTTGTGCAGCTAATAACTGAGAATTTGATTACTTTAATATGACAAAATATTGTACGGAGAGGCACAAAGACGATCTAATAGACTTTATAATAAAAAGTAATGCAATTTCTTGACACTCGTAATATTCTTACTGGTTCTAGATCTGGCTTGCTTTAAATTGTGTTTAAAGTTCAGACAGAGAGTGAGAATCTTGCTCTGTTGTAAGCATTCAAGAGAAGACTGTACATTTTGTACATTTTAGATCTGTACTCAAACATTTGGATATACAAGGACTTTTTTCTTGGCCAGATCCACTGAAGCTTTCTTTTTAAACAACTCCCTTAACCCTCTGCCTTCTTTCCTATTGGAAATGATCACTGCTTTCACTTTAATTTGCTAAGGTCGTAAGATTGCATTAGCCAAGCGATTTTTTGCGCTATAACCGGCATAATGCACAAGATTGTGAGCAGCAGCAAGTGCACCCACAGCATCAGCGACAGCAACAACAACAGCGGCAGCGGCAGTCGGGGGAACAATGGGGCCAAAGCGAAAGTTCAAAATGTCGACAAACGAACAAACAAAATTTCATTTACAGCGCCTCGTAAATTGCATGCATGTGTGTCCTTTCGTACATACATATGCATGTATGTAGGTGTAAGCATCGCGATGCATCGCCAACGAGTTTGTGTGCCTGTGCGACTATGTGCAGCGCAAATGTTGGCGTTTCTCCTCGAGTGTGCAAGTATGTGTGTCAATGCCGTCGACGTCGAGTGAGCGTGAAACAAATGCAAGCTATAAAATCTCAACAAAGAGCAATGCCAAAGGGCGCCAGTGGATCGCAGGAGCGGCGTGGTGCTGCTTATTTGTATTTGTGCCATAAGCGGAGCTATGGCTGCCAATGTCGGAGACATTCACCCGTGCCTTCCCTTAGTCAACACGCAGACAGCACACTCCATTCCCCCACACACCCACATATACTCGCCCACCCGCACCGATATCGTTAAGCTTCGCAAACAATTTCGCGGGACTTGAGTGAAAATTCTTACCTAAAAAGCAACAACATCAGTTGCAACGCAAAGGCAGTAAAAGCGTAAATGCGAAATTAGTAAGTGCACCTTGCGAATGAAACTCGAATGGGGCATCGAGTAGGATAAAGGGTTAAGGGAGCAGACATGAAATAACGAATCTTAGAATACTCTTGCACTGCATAGCAGGAAATTGTACGCCAGCAGAAGGATCCATCAAGTTGGAAAGCTACATAGAGTTCGAGTTTAAATGCTTTTGATAGTTGGTAAGTCCTTATATCCTTGAACAATACACAGATAGAACGATTTAATTTTAACTACGAGTATCTTGTGATAGAACTGTAAAATGAAAGAATTCATATTTTCATAACCCACGGTGTGTGTCACACCGTCCTGTTGATTACGGAATCGAAATCGTGCCAAACTAATGTGAGCCAGGCGGAATTGTGACGAGCCAACTCGCGAACGCCATTTTGACTTCGACACTTTCCCGAGAAAACTACGGGGACTGGGCAATTGTTATTCCGTTGCCAGGGAGCTCGCCATATACATCGGAAAAAATATCAACAGGGCAACAACGGGACAACAACAGGGCCATAGCAGCGTAACGACAGGAGCCGTGTAATCACTTGTCATGCAGCTAAGCTCTGCCGCGCCCAGTCCTCGTGGCCCGCTTATTTGTAAACACTCGGCGTGATGGCCATGTGGCCCACCCACATAGGAGCGGGCTCGGGGAGAGCTTGCTCGACCGAAAATGTTTTGATTCGCAAGTTGCGCAATTTATTGAGCAGATAAATCCCCCAACGCCGCTCCGGCCTGACGTGTTGTCCCTCAAAGGGAGAAATTTATATGAAAACTTATTCGCCGCAGCCCAACCCACTGCCTTGCTGGTCCTTGCCAGATCAAAGCAGCGAAATAAATTAACTTGAAATGTTGAGGGCGATAAAACGCAGCCGATAAGCGGACCGCTTCGTGGCGACTTTCATGGCTCTTATCGCAGCCTGGCGTCGAGTCCTTGCAGGCCTCTGTCCCCAGCCCCCCGTCGCAGCACAATGAGCTCTCTCACATGGCGTGTCCTAATGCGGGCTGAATGCAAATATGTCAGCCCCACGCCCGGCAATTGAATTATTGCATGCCGCTGCTAATTCCTCATGTTTGCCCGTCCTGTAATTAGCTGAGCGCTCATTAATTGAAGTACCGCGACTGTCACGGGCAGTGCACCAGTCTGCAGCGTGCAAGTATGCCCGCCAATTGGCCTTAGCATGTTGGGGCTCGGCACTGAATGGATTATTAATTTGCTTTGTGCGGACAAATAAGCGGATATTTAACAGTGTTTTGTGCTGAACCACGAGCTGCGGCGTTTGCTGGGTAGCATTCGGGAAATGTGATCCGTGAGCTGAACTATAGAAGCCGCAGTAGGGAATCCATTAATTATGATTTAATATTTCACCAATTGTTAGCCACTTTGGCTATTGATAGCATTTAATACATTGTTTATGTATATATATATATATATTACATTTTCGGCTCAGTCACTTACCTATTTAAACCTTTTATGTAACTCAGCGTTCTCGACATTAAAAAATATTTTTCAAAAATCTGACTTTTTTATTTACTTCCTCAATTTAAAATTTAAATACATTGACACTAAATTGACTTTTCATTGACTTAAAATTGACTTGCTCAACGAAAATCCTCTTTGGAAAAATACAAGTAAGAAAAATAACAAGATGGACATACAGTCGGGTGTCCCGACAGTAGAATACCCTGTAGTATTACAAGTCGCCGCTCGATTTGGTTCCCGAGAATAAGAAGCCAAAAACTAAAAAACCGAGACAAATTGACAATGTATAATGCAAATGTCAGCTAAACCAAAAGCACAGTCGATAGCTCAGTGGATAAAACTGTGCGTGCATTTTTGGAAGCAATTGGCCTGGGATCGATTCTGCTGCCAAATCATATTTTTTTACTTTAAATAAAATAGTATAGTTTTTTTTATTGAATTTTTTTTATTTCTTAGTATAAAATACTATAATAATTTTGATTCACAGTTAAAAATTACAATTAGTTACTGCAGGAATGGAACCCGCGAGTACTTCACTTCTACACTTCGCGTATACTTCATTTTAGTCAGGTGCACAATCAACCAATTCGAAACCAGTAATCTTAATTTCATAAAAATGTGAAATGAACATTTTGATTTGGATGTTTGGAGCCCTCTGCCTGCGCTGCCTCTGGTATACATAATATGTATAAAGTAAAAAGGCTATATCTCCGCTATTAATGGCACGATCGCAATTAAATCTGTGTATTTTGTTAAAATACATACAGGTTTTTAATATGGTTTACATAACTTTATAAATTTGGGAGATATACGGTTTTTTTCAAATAGTTCCCAAAAAAGGGGAGCAGCAAAAATTGAAAATAAACTTGATCTGCGTGCAGATATAAGAAGTCTAAATCCCAAGTTTGGTGTCTCTAGCTCTTATAGTCTCTGAGATCTATGCGTTCATACAGACAGACGGACGGACAGACGGACGGACATACGGACGGACAGACGGACGGACAGACGGACGGACAGACGGACGGACGACGGACGGACAGACGGACGGACAGACGGTCATGGCTAAATCGACTCCTTTAGTGGTCCTGACCAATATTTAGGTAACTTTTGGGGGTCTGCCACGCCTTTTTCTGTCTGTTACAGAATATCGCACTCGCACAAAACTATAATACCTGTGTACCTTTGGTACATGGTATACAAACGAGTATTCTGGACTGTGAGATGTGGACAAGGACTGTGTGAATGCGAATTCTGTAGAAGCCTCATCTTCGAAGCAATTAAATGAAAAGTAAATTGCAATATTCATATCGCAAACTTGTTCTAACTATGTCTTATAGCTGTCATACCTGCGACCTAAAAAAGGAAACTTGCTTTCATGTTACATAACTAGTTATATTTCCTTCATGTGTTTATTTTTTGTTTCAATTCGGTTCCATTAGATACATTTGTTTATATAATACCTACCAGAAATATATTATAAGTAATTTTTACTAAAAAAATGTGCCTTCTGCAGTTAACATATTGAAGTTTGTAGTCAGTGGAAATTGATCTATCCTATGAAATTGCGTAACGCTTTCATAAAAAACAAACTTTTTAATACAAAAACGGACACTGATTGGCCCGAGGAACGAGTCATTTCAAAAAGGATACTCGCCCGCACTCTACTTATTTCGGGCAGCACGTCTGGTCACTCGATGGCATTTCAATTCGGGGCCAAATAAGGGCTGCGCATAATAAGCGCAAATATTTGCACATAATCATCCTTTCCTTTGGTCGGCGTACTCGAACTTGTGCATAATTTCGGCTGCCTTTCAGCAACAGCACATGAAAATGTTTAAATATTTATGAAATTATGCTAAAGTTTCAGCAAGTCATAAATCTCTGTTGATGTTTGACTTTTTATGCAAAATTTATTTCATTTGCATAAAAATGGCTGACAAAATATTTTCCCAGCCGACATGCACGACAAGGGCGGGAAGAGTCGCTAGTCAGGTAGTCCGGAAGGCAAGAGTAGCAGCGGCAGCGGGGTCGCCACGGGGAGTGCCAGCTGAACAAAGATACACAAAATTCAAACAATAAACACTAACAAATGCCCCAATCCCTCCACGTACACCTGTCCAGTGGATAGCTGTTGGGCGCTGTCCTGTTGTTCCTGCACGGCCGTGGGCCTCCTGTCGACGCTTTGGCCCCTTCGAGGGTGTCATAAACATGAAAATTTGCCTAAAAACTTTTCCCCGTAATCAATCACGCTTCATTTATTGAAACGCACAAAGGACGGTCCATTTGCCAGGAGGGTCTTGTCCGAGGTTGGGTTACTGGTTACCCAGCTGGCCGAAAGTTGGTATCCGCAAATCTGGTTCGGAGAGCTCATTTGCGGGACGGAGCACACTTAGCATGGCTGCGGCTGGTCCGGGACATCAACATTCATTCGTCAGAGGGGCCGCGACTGCAATTCAGAAGTGTGTATGTGCCTGCACTGGGTAGTAACACTTTTCAAACCCAATAAATGGGGAACCAAAAAAGTGTTTTGGGCATAGAGTCCAGCTGTCTTCATTTCTGCTAAAACTAGTGACTTAAAAAATCTTTCTCGCTTCAAAGTGAACGGTCGTGTTTTTTTCTTGCGCTCTCGTTTTTGTAAAATTATTTACGTAAAAACCGCCGGGGTTTGTTTAAAACTTCTACTTTGTGTTCTATATACATAGCTCCCGTTCACTTCGCGTGTGCATGCATCTTTATGAACTATATTAACTTATTAAAAACCTTTTTTTCACAACTTAAGTGAGCTGCCAGTGTTTGTTGTTCTTGTGTTTTTTTGCATTTCTTCTTTACACCTCTCTCGTTTAGCCGTTGTTGCTCTGTCGCGACAGCTAAACGTTTCTCTAAGCTCGCTTACTCTCACACTCCCCTGCTCTCTAGCGCTTCAACTCTCTTGGTGCAGCTGCACTTTTCTTTTCATATCTTTCGCCCCCTCATCTATTGCTACAAGTACAGTGGTAAGTCTAAAATAATGTCTTCCGATATCGTCTGCTTCTCCAAAACCTGTAAAAAGGCAGTTTTGTCTACGGATCTTACCATCGGCTGCTGGCTGTGCGACAACATTTTGCACGCCAAGTGCATTGGGGTTGCCGGTCGGACTGTTGATGATGTGAGAAAAAACATCGGCTTGCGCTACTGTTGCGATGCCTGTCGTGACGTTGAAAGGGAAATGATGTCTTTCATGCGGCAAACCAAGGGCAGTTTTAAGGAGTTGTTATCGAGTTTCAACAAAACTCATAACATCTTCTTAGCGCTTGATAAACAATTTAATAGCCTTACGCTATTAAATGAGTCTCCAAGGCGCAAAAAAACTGCAACTGGAGTGCAGCAGGGCGACGGATCCCTACAACCGGCGGCGGGCGCTCAACAGCAGCCGCCGTTGACACTGCCTACGACCTCAGAATCGAATCCCAGAATTCTGAGGTCAAGCGTTAGGAAAGAGGCGGTATCTGAAGGGGCAGTGGGACTAAACGTTCCACCGCCTATTACAATTTCGTCTCCTACGGGAGCACAAATTTTGACCCCCCATAGTCCCGTAAACTTAAATTTATCCCCGCAGGAACTACCGGCCAATATGGGCACTTCAGGCACTCCGTCTGTCCCCCCTCAAGCCCTCATCGCTATCCCACCTACGAAACAGATATTTGTTTCGCGGCTCTCCCCTGGTCATACATCTGAAGATGTAATTGCCTTTATACGAGGCAAAGTTAGAGCTGAAAATTTAAAATTAAAGGTGGAAAAATTTAAATTTTCTTACGCTAGGGATATTTCATCTTTCAAAATAAATGTCCCAAATGAATTCTTTGGCACGATATGCTCAACCAAATTCTGGCCTGAGTATGTTGTCGTCAAAGAATATGAAGCTAAGAAAAAGAAACGGCCTGTCGGTATAACTCTTCCTAAACCCGATCTAACCACTGTGCCCTCTACATCCTCTGCCTCTGTTCAAAAAAAACTAAATACTTCTCTGTTAATCTCCTATCAGAATGCAAGAGGCTTGCGTAGTAAGCTATCTAAGTTGTATTCTGATAGTTTTGCATTCTCATCCCATGTTATTGTGTTCACAGAAACCTGGTTAAAGCCGGAGATTCTTAGCTCCGAAGTTTTCCCAGCTGCGTTCACGATTTATCGGCTAGATCGGCCTGTCAGGCGCGGGGGTGGGGTCCTCATAGCGGTCAACTCCACTCTCACGTCAGAATTATTAACTTTCGAGGAAAACAACGAAGTTGAATTCCTTTGTGTGAAGCTATCATTTCATGGTCGCTTTGTTTTTATTACATGTTCCTACATTCCTCCATTGTCGGAACTACCTATTTTTTGGAACCACCTTTCCGCCATTCGGATGGTTTCCAATATGCTTTCTGATAGAGATCATTTAGTAGTCTTGGGTGATTTTAATATCCCTGGGGCTATTTGGTCCCTAAATAGCTCCTCTAACACACTTCAATCCTCAACACAACATGATTTTATTGCTGGCTTGTTCGACATTTCGCTGTCTCAAGTCAACCATGTACGAAATTCCTTAGAGCGCTTGCTTGATCTTTGTTTTGTCTCTGATCCGGCGAGTGTCAGTTTACTGAGGGTGGCGCCGCTGACGCAACCTGAAGATCCCTATCATCCTACTTTCGATGTGACACTCGACATTGGTGCTGATATACTGAAGAAATCTGATAGACCAGCCAAAAGAGTTTACTGCTTTCGCAAGTCTGATTTCGACCGGCTAAATAATCTTATTTCGGACTTTAACTGGTCTGATTTGTACAAATGCACTGACATGGCTGATGCCGTGGACATTTTTTACAATGCGATGAATTCATTCTTCTCGGAATGTGTTCCCTTATACTATCCCTCTATTTCAAATAAACCTCCTTGGTTTACTAAAGAATTGAGTCGCTTAAAAAATGTAAAGTCAAGGCGGTACACGAAATTTAAAAAAACCGGTTCTCGTTCTGACCTCTCTAACTATTTATCGGCTCGGTCAAACTTCACCGTACTGAACGCACAGTGTTATAAAAACTATTTGACTCGTTGCAGGGTCCAATTTTCTCAGGATCCTAAACAGTTTTATAATTTTGTTAATACTAAACGTAAGGCGGTAACACATCCTTCATCACTTTCGTTTGCAAACGCAACTGTGAAGGGCGATCAGGCAATTGCTGATCTTTTTGCCCAATTTTTTCAAACAACATATTCCACTTCCACTGACCTAAATCAGACGTATTCTAATAGCTTGCCCAGATCGAACTTAATTTTCAGTCCATGCTTAAACGAAAGCTCCCTCCTTTTAGATCTTCATCGTGTAAAGCCTGTTTATCTGCCAGGTCCCGACGGAATACCGGGCTGTGTGCTTAAGTATTGTGCCGATGCCCTGTGCTCGCCCCTTCTGAAATTGTTTACCTTATCCTTAGAAACCTCGCACTTTCCCCTTATTTGGAAGGAATCATTCATTATTCCTCTCCACAAAAAAGGTAACAAATCGGAGGCCAATAACTATAGAGGAATCTCTAAGCTTTCGGCCATCCCTAAACTTTTCGAGAACATTATTACTCCTCATTTGCAGCACCTTTCTAGATCAGTAATTTCTCCATGTCAGCATGGATTTGTTAAGCGAAGATCAACAACCACAAATCTTCTGGAGCTCACTTCCTTCATTATAAGGGGCTTCCAGAATAACCTTCAAACGGATGTAATTTATACTGACTTCAGTAAAGCATTTGATTCCGTTAATCATTCCCTTCTCCTCAGGAAACTCGACTTAATGGGTTTTCCAATTGATCTTCTTAGGTGGATCTCTTGTTATCTGACTGGCAGGACGCAAAAAGTCCTCTTTAAAAATAATTTATCTAATGTTCTCCAAGTCACCTCAGGTGTCCCGCAAGGAAGTCACCTGGGTCCTTTGTTGTTTACATTATTTATTAATGATCTGCCCGATGTTTTGACTAATTCTAGAGTACTAATGTACGCTGATGATGTCAAGCTTTGCGTGCAATACAAGGACGTTGCTTACCAGTCTGATTTACAAACAGATCTTGATAGCTTCCAAACCTGGTGCTGCATAAACCTACTAAACTTAAATGGCTCTAAATGTAAGCTAATGACATTCTCTCGTGTCGTTCCCAAGCTTGCAACTTACACGCTTAACTGCTGCTCTTTGGAAAGAATTAACTCAGTTGATGACTTGGGTGTCCGCTTGGATCCCAAACTTGACTTTATCGATCATATTTCGTGCATGGTGAATAAAGCCAGAGGTATGCTGGGATTTATTAAACGGTGGTCGAAAGAATTTGATGACCCCTATTTAACAAAAACTTTATATATTTCACTAGTTCGTCCTATCTTAGAATATGGATCTTGCGTTTGGAGCCCCCAGTATGGGGTCCACAGTAAACGCATCGAATCGGTTCAAAAGAACTTTTTGCTTTTCGCTTTACGCGGCTTAAACTGGGATGCTGAACAGAGATTACCCTCCTATTATAGTAGACTTCTCCTAATTAACTTACCCTCCTTGGCTAATCGTAGAACTATGCTTGGTATTACCTTTATTTATAACCTAATTCACGGCGATGTGGAAAGTACTGACTTGTTAGGTCAGCTAAATTTCCATGTTCCCAGTAGAAATACTAGATCGTACATTCCCTTAGTTTTGCGCCATTGTAGAACCTCCTATGAACTGCATGATCCCTTTAGAGTACTGTGTGCAAGTTATAATGATTTGTATTCGGTGATCTCACATGTCGATAGTCTTCCTAAACTAAAAACTTTAATCCTTACCCACTTAGATCGCATGCATGCAAACACTCAGGCTGCTCGCCGGTAGTTTATTTCCTCGCATTCTTTTCTTTATTTTCCATCGCGTCTACTAATACCTAACCCTAACAGGCACGTGCCTGGTTTCATAAGGGCCACTTGAGTGTACTGACCGTAGTGCATCAACGTCCATATATATTAAAGTTGGCTGGATTAGTGGGAGATACATTTCACTTTCACTTATTGCCCCAGCAATATGCAACAAATTGCTGTACTAGTGATGGATGCGGAATGATGAACTAGTGATCAGGAATCACGAGGAGCTTATGAAAAGCATTCGGAAATTGGCAGCTGGCCAGATAGATCTGCTGCAGGATCAAAGTAAGGGCATTTAGGCCAGGGCCTGATAAAAGCAGATTCACAAAGCCGCACTTAAGCTTGGCAAAAATAAAAGCTGCTGTCAGATTGCCAACTGTCACGGCTGACAAAGGCACCGGCAGGGCAAAGCCACAGGCAGATGAAGATGCAGATACAGATGCAGACACAATGCCAGGCCGTGTCCTGTGCAATTAATGGCACACGGAATACCATCGCCAGTGCAGGTCAGGGAATCAAATACGAAACAAAGCAACAGCCTCCGGCATCGCAAACTAGGAGTATTTGCGCTGGGCCAGAATTCCAATTATGAGAGGTCTTTGAGTTCCATAGCCGCATTATAATGCGACAACAATCGTGGGCAGGGCCACCACTCACGACCGTCAACCACTGGCGGCTTTTTGTGGCTCTGCCGCCTGTCGATGCCATTACGAATTGTTGTTTTAAGCGGATTACGCAATGTGCGAAACGTGTGCGAGACTGAAGCTGCCGTCGAGGACAGGGACGAGGACAGGGACGAGGACGGGGACGGGGACAAGGCCGGGGACCAGGAGGGGGCTCAGGGGCCGATGGGCTAGTTGGCCCTACTTGACAGCTGACAGTTTGACGCAGGCCCGCAGACTGGGAATTCGATTAATTTTTGATGAATCAATGTCAACTGCTGCTGCAAATCTGTGAGCTGTCAGCGCGGCTGCAGCGCTGCAAAGCCACTCCGGCGGATACTCGATGTCCCGATATGCGGGTGGGAGAGGGCGTCGTTTACCCCTTTAGGAGACACGTAATTTTGCACACACGTGCTATAATTTCACACACGCACTCGCATATAGCCGGAGAGTGAAAAGTTGAGAGTGGAGAGCGGAGAACCGCTCCGTGAAATATGACATAACACTGATACGTGCCTTACGGACTTCTTCTGCTGTACCTTCGCTCCGCCAGGACGGCGAGGCAAAAATTGGCATACGAGAGCTCATATTGTCCCTCGCATCAAATGGAAATGCTGAGCCGACTCGAGAAAGTGGCGAAAAGTATGTTCGATATTTTTCAATCAAATTTCCGTAAATGTCACGTATACGCAGCGTCTTACGTACTTATTAATAATGCTCGCAAGCCCCAAAGCTGCAGCGAAGTGGGAGCGCTAAAAGATGGAGTCGCGCCAGGAGGCAACTCGAGTCGAGGAAATATCGATATCACACACACACACGCAGTGGAGCTCTGTGCACGCATTAAAGTTCATTCTTTTGTCGTTGTCAGCGTGTGTTGCCACATTTATGCCCATTAACCAACTTTTGTGCCAAGAATTTTTGACATCTCCGAGCTGCCTGTGCTCCGGGGCTGTGTTCACTGCGTCTGCTGGGTCGCATCCTCTGCTAAATTTTTGATGAACCCGAAATTGCCGATGACAGTGAACTGTGCGAATTTCCAGCAAAGGATAAGGACATTGCCAGAAAGCAGCAGTCGTGTCAGTCAAAAATACTTGGACATATTCAGGGAGTTGTTTATGCACGGGAGCTAAATATTTAACAGCGTCGAGAAATTTCATTAATAAATAGTTCAGTCAGCCCGTGAATAATATATTTGAGTGAAATTTTTGTGGATGGTTGAGCGGCGCAAAGAGGACTTTGGTTCCATACCGCCGCTGAGGCATGAAATTAAAGTGAATTCTATTGAAATTGCGGAAATATCTGATAAATTAGTCCTCCTCAGCTTTATTATGCCAGAAGCGAGAAATGAGCAGCGCACTTCGAGTGGCCTGGCTTCCTTATCCATGCTAAATAAATTCTAGGCACGCTGGGAAAGAAATGGGCCAAAGTGGGGAATAAAGCCAGGTTGCCGACTCCTTTTGCCCCTGGTGGCACGTCAGCACCTTCCGTTTATTTATAGTTGTGGGTGTGGATGGCTCCTTTGTTATGGTGTCCGCTTATGCGTGTACAGCTCGTAAATAACAATGCCGAAGACACATGCCACTTTATGTCAATTATTTTGACAGCTAACAAGAGCAAATATGCAGCAGATCGACATTATTATATCACATTTAAGGCACACACACGGCCGGCTAGGAAGGAATCCCTAGTGCCTTGACCACGTCAGGTGGGCGCAGGGGCTAGACTTCCGCCTAATGATGACTCGAACGTGTTTATCTAAGAGCGGCCCGAAGCCAGCTGGCTCCAAGAGCCGATCTTGTTTCTCGTATGACTGTTTTTATGAATATAGAAAATACGCTTGCAAAATATTAATTCTTATAGATGTTACTTTTTACGAAATCCAATGTTACTGTTTTATTATCTTTCACCGGACCAAACGAAATATCAGAAAATTCTTTTTGCTCTTCTCTTAATCTTACGTATTCAAGAAATAACTTGTTTATTGGAAACTTATAGTAAACAAGAAAGGAAGCTAACTTCGGCTCACCGAAGTTTATATACCCTTGCAGAACTTTAACAAAAAATTAAAACCAAAAATCTGGAATAATTATTAGTTGCCAAATCTCAAGTTTGATGAAAATGGTTTGAAAATCGGCTAAGTTATGGGTTTTTTTTTATTTTCCTTATTGTTCCTATGGAAGATATAGGATATAGTCGACCGATTCTCACGAAATTAAAACCAAAAATCAAAAATAATATAAGATGACTAAATATCAAGTTCGGTGAAAATATCTTAAAAACTGACAAAGTTATGGTTTTTTCTTTTATTTTCCTGATTGTTCCTATGGAAGCTATAGGATATAGTTGGCTGATTTTCATGAAATTAAAACCGAAATTCAGAAATAGTAAAAAACGGCTAAATACCAACTTTGATAAAAATATATTGAAAACTGACAAAGTTAAATTTTTTTTACTAAAAATTTTCCGATTGTTCCTATGGCAGCTATATGATATAGTTGTCCGATCCGGCTCGTTCCGACATATATACGAGTGAGAGTATATAGAAGACTAACTACAAAGTTTCATTCAGATAGCTTTAAAACTGAGAGACTAGTTTGCGTAGAAACGGACAGACGGACAGACGGACATGGCTAGATCGATTCGGCTGTTGATGCTGATCAAGAATATATATACTTTATAGGGTCGGAGAGGTCTCCTTCACTGCGTTGCAAACTTCTGACTGAAATTATAATACCCTGCAAGGGTATAAAAATAGTAGCGATCGGTCACCCTGTTGTCTTTCGCCTATATTATGAAATATGGACATTTTTTAATTGGAAATAAAGATTTTAATAATAATTTATTAATACTTACCACTGCAATAATTGTACATCTAATTTAATACTAATAGCGAAATAGGTAAAGCATCGTTATAACTTTAGTTATCTCAATTTTATATTCTCAGTAAACAATTTAAGAAGATGGAGTACTTCGCAAATATTTCATCAATGATAATTCTTAGTTGATTAAGAAAGATTCCAGCACAAACTTCAAATACAGTTCAAGTGTGCCACCCACGTGATGAATTTTCCAAGGTCCATGGATCCGTGGCGGGTCCCGCACCCCAAAAATGTTATTTCTTTTAATTTTCTTTCTTTGTATACAAATATATTTTATACTAAATATAGACAACATCAAGGGTAAGCTAACCAGTTATTTTTGAAAAGGAATCTCTTCGTAAATTGGCTTATCCGGGTACAGAAACTTATACGTGCTTATTTGGCGATTCGCAAATGTTGCCTTTAAGGACTCAAGTCCTCTGTAACTTACGAATAAATAATGCCCATATGCAGTGGGTAAGAGCTCATCGTAGTTGTCTTCCTGTTTCCTAGTCGCAGAACTTCGAACATGCATACGGATTGAAGATGTAACGAAGTTATGTCCAGGCCCCAGTCTACGCTTCGATGGCTTCGATGTCTGGTCCGACGTCGATGCCCGCTCGCCGGGGCGAGAGGTCGTATTAAAAGGCGATTTAATGAAATTACGGTCAGTATTAATCACTGTCAAGGCTAATTGAGTATGAAAACAAGCGAAGCCGGTCCAGACCGTTCAGAAGGGCGACCACGCAGGGGCTCTTCTGATTGCCCCCATCCAAATCAGTGTCACTGCTGGCGTCAGTGTTCATTAGACGCATTAGACGCGGAACGGACAAGAACGCAACCTGACATCTTAAAAGGGTTCCTCCACCGTCAAACTCCCACCTGAAGATCACGTGTGTTCCACATTCACCTGGCCCTATCCGGCACCAGCCCTTAGGCCGGCACATAACTTGTATTAAATAATGTTGATGGCCCTAACCGGCGATGACTGTTGCGCACTTGCCAGGACTCCAAGAGTCCCAGGCTCCACAGCGCACATCGTTTGTCAATCGTAAATTGGGAGCTGACAGGGACAAATGGCATGCGAAGTCGATTCTATTTGTCGGCGACGGCAGCAAATGGAGTGAACTCATTTTCGTGATAAATTTTTTGTTTGCCCATCAGAGTGAACTGAATTATTGCGGACAACAGGTCAGAGTGCTTCTCAGCTGCCCAGCCCAGAATGGCCAAGGCAATCAGAGCCGATGGAAGCCACCAAAAATAAACACTTGCCGCATGCAAAATGAAATTGGGTGCAACGAGCAATGACGACCGCTTGCAGCTGTCTGGAGACGTGCGAAAGGCGGGGCTGCCATTAACTTATTGAATTTAAGCCAATTTAACAGCGAGCACTTAGCTGACCACACAGCAGCCGGGCGCTCTATTGCCCCTAGCATCCTTGGACCGTCGAGTGTTCAGAGTCGAAAGTCCTGTGTCCACAGTCCCATGTCCAGGTGTCCATGTGCAGGACTGGCTGCCACGTCAAGTGGCGGACCAATTTAATGTGGCAGCCCGCCTGCCCCAACTAAATCAAGCTGTTCTTCTTCTCCTGGTCAGTGCCCACCAGCCACCTGTCAAGTGCATGTAGATAAATTTCCAGGCTAATGGCGCCGGGCGCCCAAGGAGCGGCGGAGTTGCAGCCGGAGCCGAGAACAAGCTCGAAACGGGGAAAAAATGCAGCCGGCAGCTGTTTGAGCTGCTACAAAAATACAAGCAATCAGAGGAGGGGCAGCCACTCGTCCGTGGCAGGTTGCTCTCCCACCGTTAACTTAATTGAAAATCACAAAAATTGGTCATTCCGGCACAATGAGCAGAGCAACTTGGCAGCAGGGGCAGCAGGGGCGGAGGCAGTGGAAGAACTTTCCAGCATTCAGTAGTGCCAGCGATAAATGCCGGCAAAGTGCACGGCAGGAAACACAAAAACAACTCGGCTCGGCGATTCAATTTCGACTCTTTAAAGCTCGCCGCTGAAAGGCTTTTTGTGGCACCGACGAGCCAGCCTGGCCAAGGCGAAAAGCCAAGTTGGGCTAAGTAGACCAGTGGGGCAGTCGGCCTGGCCTGGCCCGTCCAGGTAATTTTTTCTCCGCCCCACACGCACTCGGTTCGCCCACTTGCTCTTTAGATAAACAAAAAATTTTTAACTCATCGCAAAGGGGAAAAGCGGCATCCTCCCAACCTAGCATCCTGCTCGCCTGCTCGCACAGGCATAATTCATTTAATGGCTGAAACTCTAGGCCGAAAATAAACAAGACCAGCGAAGGAGGAGCAAGTCAAATAGTGGAAATCGATGCATGGACCGCGACGCAGCCAAGTGTGGATAATACCATTACAGACAGAGCACTTTTCAAAGGACCCAAACGCCGCTTGGGAAGCAGGGTATAAAAATACCGTGTCGGGTCGAAGTCGGGTTTTAATTCGACACACATTTCAATAAACCCCGCCACCAGGGACTCTAGCTCATAACTCAGTTGGGTATTTTGCGGCGGATCCACTTGCAGAGCCCGGGAATTTATATCAGGGGCATCCATTTTTAAATCTCCCAGAACTGCCTCAAATTTATGAGTTCGTGAAAAATTAAAACATAAACTTGTCAGTCACACGTAGGCACATAAATCGCCAAAGGTCCGACCTATGTATCTCTAGCCCGTCTGCCGCCCCCTCCCCGTCCTGTTGCCACTCATTCCGGCTGCGGTATGTAATCCGAGCTCGTAAAGTTCAATAACCCCAAGGGGATTAGGCGGCGCTCCCCAAGCAGGAAGTGCACTTATTTATGGGACCCTAGCACCTAGCCCAACCATCCGGGGGCCACATAAATAAAAATAAAATAATCGCCGGCATAAAAAGGGGCTCTTTCACAATTCAAATGAAATTGCCCGTGCCAGTGGGGCCACTTGCTCTGGTCAAGGATATGCTGCTCCTTTTTAAATAACACTCCACTCCAAGGTGTGCTCATGCATGAAAATTGCCATGGATACGGGCGGCATCTCGGATTGGGGACATTAGGGCTCCGGCTTCGGCTTCGGCTTCGTCAGTGGCCACTCAAAATTTCGCCAAGGACACACGAGCTCACATTGTGTCTCATTTTGAATAAATTAAATTTGTCTGCAGCTGGCCATAATAAGCGGTCATTCCATGCCCAGAATGTCGAAGCCAGCTCGAATGGATGGTCGTACATTCATACATGCCGTGGATTCTCGGATGCATGACAGACATGCTCCAATAATTTCATTAGGACCTAAAATGGGATCAGTTGGCGAGTGGCGAGTGGCGAGCGGAGAGTGTCAGGGCCCTCAGCTAATTAGGCGTTTTAAATGTCAGTCGAGGCGGCTTAAAAGGGATAATACAAAATCTTTTCAAAACAGTTGCCAAGGGCGTTGGGGCTTCCAGTTGCGAGCACAATATGGCCAAAACAAAGCTCAATATGCTCATAATCAGATGAAGCCGCCAAGCCGCCCATTAATTATGCATGTGTGTGTGCTCGCGGGCGTGGGTGTGGGCTTGGGTGTGTTTGCTGGGCAACATATGGACAACCTAAGCCCGGCGAAAAGCTGTAGCTCAAAGTAGCCGCCATTTAATGAGCTTAATTAAATAAACAAATGGCAGCGCGCATTTGCCGTGGCCGCATTAAAAGTGTATGCAACACGAAGCGCGAGAAAAGCGAAAGGGACCCAGGGATAGGGTGTGGGATAGGGATACGGATACGGATCGGACTGGAGACTGCAAAAGGGATACTGGGAGACTGGAGACTGGACTAATGTACCTCTGACAACCAAGCAACGCGGCAACCTCGCCAGCCAAGCCTGCATAATGAAACGCGATGCGAAAGCATATTAATGGGTTTTAATTTGTCAGTTCATCCGACAACCATCGTCCCTTCAGCTCTCTCGCTAATCGAATATTTAATTAGTTTGATGCCGTCCCAAATCGGCTCGAAGATTAGCATTAGACAGGGCAACGGCCTCCCCGCGGGATGGCAGGAGAGTCTTGCCTTTGGAGGTCGAAGTCAAAGGCGCCTGCAAGATTTCTGATCGGCCAAACAAACAAGACGGACGAGGGAAAGGTCGCGCGACCCCCAGACCCTCTGACCTCAAATACAAGATTGGGAACAAGAACTAAATTTCTTAAGTGCTTTCATGTGCCAGGGCACCTCAGGGGAATGACGGCCCTGGCGAGTCGGCAGGCACCCGTCAGGACTCGGCGGCCCTTGCCTTGCCTTGCTTTGCTTTTCTTTGCTTTATTACACTCAAATCATTTTCAAGAGTCAACTTCACCGGCCTGTATCCCCGAAAAGGGGTTGAAAACAATTCTGAAAATTTATTTTCATTAATTTTAATTCGCTGCAAAAGTTTTGTGTCCCGGCCGACGACGGATACGGGGGAGCAGCGGCAAAGTAATTGGAATGGGATGGGAGCGGAGAGAAGAGTCAAATAATTACTTTTTCGGATTGGACCAGGGTGTCCTTTTTTAATTATTCCGCTAAAGCTTTGTTGCCTTAGGTTCCCGTGCGTAGGACTGGCGAGGCGAGCATAATTAATTTATATCATTTTTCCCTAGAACGTTTTCCATAATTAATTGAAACAGCTCCGCGAGAGAGTCTGTAGTGCCGCGACTGAGTAACTCTGATAGGTGAACTCACTCACGCCTGACACTCAGATTAAGGGTTCCCCGCGTTATGGCACATCCTCCGCTCCATTTCGTCCCCTTAAAGCCGCATTGATTGCATTTTGCAGACAAAAGGCCCGTAACAGCCTCTGACTTGGGTTCTGAATCAGACTCAGATTCCGATTCAGATTCAGACTCAGATTCGGGGTCGGCTCGCACCCAGGCCTCGACTAATGTCAATAGCATGCAAAGTGCTGACGCCGAGGCTGACTGCCTGACTCAGCAGGCGGCAATCAGCGAGGACGTCCTCTCTTTCGGGGCAAATGTGTGACTGGGCTTGGTTAAGTGTCCTGACTGTGTTGGACTTAGCAGTGTGAGGGGGAGGGGGGATGCGATGCAGGGCAAACACAACAGGAGCTGGGAACTTGTCTCGGATTCTGATTCGAGGCCCGCTCTCCGAAACCAAGAACCCTCGACAGGGGCCCCCTTTGATCAAGCACTAATTATGTTTCTCTTTTTGTTGTTTCTATTTTCAGGTAGCGACAGGCTCGCATCGATTGCCCGGTAAGTTTTTGGGAGCGGGACGGACAACCCAATTGATCGACCTGGCAGGTGTTTGCAGCGGGTTAGACAACCATTCAGATACCCAGCTTGATACATGGAAATTAATAACGATTCTGTGGGTTAATGCACCAGTTGAACAACACCCGATACCATCGGTTGAGGCCACAGCAGGAGCACGGTAAAAAGGACAATTTGCAAAGTGACGTCAAAACAATTACGTGCAGAAATACGCTTGATAATAAAATGAAGTGACCTGGCCCGAGATCGAGTCGGTGAGCGGCTCTGCTCTCCTTCCCAGGAAAGCCGAAACGTGTTCAAGTGTTGACTTTTATAAATTGTGCACTCGTTTCGCCTCTTATCTAGGGCCCTGCCAGGTGAGAATGTGTTGGCGTGTGCCCAACTTGGTCAGCAATTAATTACGGCAGAAGGATAGACAGCCAGGCAGTCGGACTGTCGGACAGCCGATGGTCGCACAGGGCAGATGGAAACCCCGGCACATCTGTTCTCTGACAGGCTTAAACGCCATTTAAAGCGCAGTTAGTGGGCACAATCGGACTCGGATCCAGACTCCGACCGCCCTGACCCACTTCGCAGATCTCTCAATACCCGATGCCCCTTTGCTGGCAGACGCAGGCAGGCGGCAGATTTATATTTGCCTGCCACACTTGACTAACTTCGAATGACATTTAAGCGCGGAAAAGTGCCCGCTCTAGTTTATCTCGCCGCTGTGAGCGTTGAAATAATGCCGGGCTTTACTCCGTGCGCTGCCAGGTCTGCACTCCGGCTCCGTTTCCGCTGGCGATGCGGTTTTACAGCCGTTGCCGCAATTAATGCCAACAGATTAATTATACGCTTGGCTGCACGCTCTGCGTGGGCCTGGGTCTGGTTTTTCTCTTGCTCCTGCTTTTGCCTGGGCTCTGTATCTGGCTTTTGTTTTAAAATGTAATTTTGCAACAAAAGCGGAAGACTCAGAGCCCTAAAAACAAAAAAAAAAACAAAAAACAGAAGAAGAAAAAAAGGGAATTGGCTCCTAATGAGTGGACATTAGCCGATGCTTCGGTCAGCGCTGAACCCCTAATTTAGTGGACTGCGCATAATCAAACTGTCAAGAGCTCCGAAACTTTGAGCATATTTTAAGCGAGTGCAATTTGGTATTGATAGGTCCTGGTAGCATCTGGACCAACAATAACTTTCGGCGTCCGCAGGGGTTTGGGCGGACTGCGATACATTTTTTGTCCTGTGTGCGAAAATGTCAGAAAAAATGCCAGTTTGACAGAGGCGAACACCAACTTCTCCAAGGGCTTCCTGTAGCGAAAGAGCCACTCGAAGGGGAAGAGAGAACTCTCTTCTGGAGCTGGTCCTGCATATAGAGGACAGGATCTGGAGCCCAATGGGAGGTGTTCGGAACGCCCAGAACCTTGGTGGATAGAGGAGCCTTGGCTCCGGCATTCGCGTTGATTTATTTGTTCTGGTTGTGGGGCTGCCGGGGCGTATGATTTATGTGCAGCCTGACTATTCATTAAACAAAACACACACATAGTCCCGTCTGTCATTGTCGTATCATTAGAAACTGCAGGGCACATTAATTGCATATTAAAACCGCTTGGGAAAACATTAGGGCACTATCTTCGCAATGGCTTCCTGCCGTGGGCCAAGGCAATGCCGGTAAGGCGACAATTTGCGCCTTCTCGGCCATATTAAGTAATAAAAGCGTTGTTAAAAGCATAAAATGAAAGTAGAATACTGCCATCCAGGCCGGGTCGAAAATTCCGCTCGTTTTGCGGCACGACAACCAGCCGGCAACATGGAGTATTAAATATTATAAAAGGCAATTTGCAAATCTCGTATAAAAGCCACACGGCCGAGAACGAAATCTCCACCGCACACTTTCAAACACGCACCCACATGAGCCTGGCTAAGCACTCCGCCGTCTGCCGGCAATCATTAGCAACAAAAGGTCATAAACAAACAGGGCCGAAACAAAGCAAACTCGAAGGCGGCCCGCTCCGCAGGATAACCGCAGGGAAAGCCAAAATGCCAGCTCCAGATGCCTGTATCCTCCGGAGCAGGGCTGGTAATGGTGATGGGGCGGTGGCAGCGGCGGTGGTGATATGAAACATTCAATTGCATATGCCAGACGCGCGAATAATTGCGGCTAAGTTAAAGTATTCTGCCAGCTTGCCAGTTGCCAGGTTGCTCCACGCCGCGGATTCTGCACAGGATTCGCTGTAATTAAAGGCGTCTGCTCACGCGAGCTGCTTTTGAAAAGTGCTGTGCAGGTAATTAACATTTTTACGTACTTTTTTATTAAGAGCGCACCGGAGAGAGCGGGATGGCACATAATTAAAACTTGATTTATTCGCAAGATAATAAATTAAACAACGACGGGTCAAGGGTGCGAAGAGCTTACGCCAGACTGCGCCTCTTTGTGTTGTATTTATTTTATTGCACCTTCGATAAAGGTGCTCGAAATGCCGTAATATTTCAATAAATGATACGAACGAGGTGAGGAAATTAATTATCAAAGCTGATAAAACTGGCCGGAATCTCGATATTAGACAATACATTTTCATACAAATATTTCTGCCGGATATAAATTAGTTTATTTATTTGTGAAGATAAGGAAGATTGCAACGCAGTCAAATGTACACTTTTGAATTTTAGAACTATCATTAGTATTACTATTTTCGTTAAAAACTTTCAGATTCCAGTTTTCTGTAAGGCGGAAAACCATATAAAAAAAATGATTAAAATACTTTTTGTTTAAAGCTGCAAACTGCTGGTTAAGCCTTATTTGCCTTATTTCCAAAAATGCCGTAAACGATAATTAACAAGAAAGGAAGCTAACTTCGGCTCACCGAAGTTTGTATACCCTTGCAGAATTTAAACAAAAAACTAGAAAGGAAGCTAACTTCGGCAATTCATCGTTGATTCATCAACAACACCCCTTCGGCTGTTGATGAATGGTTTATATCCTATAGCTTCCAGAGGAACAATCAGGAAAATAAAAAAAACCATAACTTAGCCGACTTTCAAACCATTTTCATCAAATTTGAGATGTAATTATTATTCCATATTTTCGGTTTTAATTTATTGTTTAAATTCTGCAAGGGTATACAAACTTCGGTGAGACGAAGTTAGCTTCCTTTCTTGTTTCGCGTTGCCTTTGGTACTTTGATTACTGGTTAACCTTTCGTGTTCCCCACATAAATATTTAGCAACATAACTAGAAATAATATTTTGTTAAAGAGGAAATGGATTTGATATTTATTTAATTTGATTTAGTAATTCAATTTGAATTTCATACACATTTTATCTGGATTCCAGTACAAAAATCCGCAATTTGTTCACATGATAAGAGATTGAAATTTAAATCCGATGCTAGGAAACCGTTTTACCCGTCTCACGGTAGCTCTGTATGTATTTTTAATAGGACATTTTTTCTGAAACCGTTTATCATTTATGGATTGACTTCAATTGTGCGGCGCCCATTAATGTTTAAACACTTCAAAATTGTGCCTTATTGGCGCGTGCATGTATGATTTATGGGCCCAGCGCGTTGACGTCAATCACGTTACATTTTGGCCGCCCACTCCCGCTGGGTCCTTCCGTGAAATGAAGCAATCAGAGCTACCGCAGCGACGGAAGCCAGGATACGGAGAGAGGAGCGACAACTTAAGTAGTGGGAACTCCAATCAAACTTTTCCAATAAAGTCTTTAGCCTAAAGACAGTGGATAAATCAAGCAATCAGGCAGCGAAAAGGGCTGCTCTGCCCAGACAGCCTCTGCCATAATTTATGGCGTGCTTTAAAGCCGCTGTCCAGGGCCTGTCTCTGGCGCATTCGGAGGAGGAACACGTGGATGATGTGCGGCCAGCGAATGAAACGAGAATTGGGCCTCGTCCAAGAAGTTGCCGGCGAAATGCGAAATTTAACTTTGTCGATTACACCGTGGAGACCACGTTGCGTATACGTAGTAATGGGCAGAGAGCTCAGTCAGAGCAGACAATCGACCCGCAAGAGTCCTGCGGAGGGGAATACGTGCATAGTTGGATGCTCGGCTTTCCAATGGCTTCGGATGCGAGGATGTTGTTAATAAAAAGGGCAGCGAAGCAAATGAAAAATTCTTTTCCCAGTCCCACATCCACACACACACACACTGACATGTGTGATAATGCGGGGTGTGGTGCGGTGGTGCGGCGGTGCTGTTGGGCAAATTGACTTAATCTAAAATAAAAGTTTAGTGTTGAGCCAAACGCACACACGGAGGCCCGCACAGGCAAGCAGATGGTATTTTTTACTGCCGAGACCGACAGAGGAGAAGGAGCTGCTAGGTAGGACCGCAAGGAATGTGCGGGGCAAGAAAAGATGTTAATTTCCCAGGAAACGCATGATAGAGTTGAACGCTTTTTCGAAAACTATTTGACTTCGGCTAAAAGGGTAGACTTTTTCGGGGCTTTGGGGCCACCTTGGATCCCAGGCAATCGTTACATAGATCACATTTTGTGTGGCTTCTGTTGGCGTTTTGCGTAAGAGTTGAGTTTGCCTTTGTGCTTGTGTTTACCTAGCGCATAAGCCGTGCCGAGCGTGTGGTGCCATTCCAAATTAAATGAAATAAAAAGAAAGTTTAAATAAGGAAATAAATTTTACGGAAACGCTGAAAAGGCAGCAAGATTTACGATGCAAAAAAGATAAATTTTACAAATGTTCACCCAACGCACACATGCACAGCCGAATGCGAGTTAGGAGGGAAAACAAGCTCACAACTTACAGAGCGGTGGATGGGAGGGAGACTGCAAATGAAATGGCAATTCATTATTACCCCGCCAGTATTTATGGGAACCAAATAACTAAAGCATACATATTCGGCACACATCTGCATAATGTGGGGCAATTACATTTAAAAGATCATAAAGAGGTGGAGATAAGGCCGAAAAGCCATTCACATTTAAGTGCGAGTGTGGGGCCCCAAAAGAAGAGCTCAAGCGGAATAATGAGAGCACGAGAGGACGAGCCCCAAACAGAGCTGACTGTTTATTATGTCGGCATCACGCTACTGGCCTGCATCACAACTAAATTCTTTTGCAATCAGAAATACTTCTCGGCGTCCATTTGCTTTGTCTCCCCTCCGGCGTTATCTGCTATTATTTACGATGAGTCGGCCTGGGGAATTAAATGAGATGGCCGAGGCCTGCAAGCAGCAACTTATTTTCAGCTTCTCATTTTCATTTGCATTTGAATTAGAATAATTGTACACTTTTGCGCCCGTTATTACTGTGCTTTTTTTGCCTGAGATTTGCAATGGCAGCGCCTGGTAATTAATTAAAATATTCAATGCCCAGAGAAACTGCTCCTCCGAAGTGTGGTTGGTCGTTGACCGAAAGTTTATCGTGATTCGGGCCTCCCAGAGCCAAAAAGGATTGCCGGAGAAATGCGTCCCTCCAGCTATCTCAAATTCATCTCTCATTAGCCTGGCGTGACTTAAATCGGGAGTTTAGGCACGCTCCCTGTTGGCGGGCGTTTTGTCAGCTTTATAATTAAGGTTAAAGTTAATTTTTGCTCTGTCGTCGTAGTGTGTCCCGACTTCGGGCCCACCTCCATCGCGACGACCCATCGAAGCGCGCTTTTCTGTTTGCCGCTTGGCATCGTACTAGCCGGAAAACTCATTATTTTTTAAATGGAACTCTTGCTTTGTGGCGTCCCCAGCTCCGAGCTCCCAGCTCCGCCTCCCTTTAGTGCTGGCTTGTCTCTCTAGCAGACGGCGATCCCAGTCGCAATTAACTGAGAAGAATAATGTTGCGGCAGTGACGGGCAGAAGCATAATAACTCTGCCCCGCTTTTTACCAAGCATCCAGAGTTGCTCAGCGCGACTTGGTTACGTTGCATTAGTAATGACTTTGTGGATGAAAGTACAGGGAGCCAAGATTTTTCTCCAGATGAACACCCAAATACGCACGTTATTTGTGCCGCAACGAGTTGTATGCTATAATTATAAGTAACCGGATGAACCAAATCCTCGAGCGTCGCATTAAGAACCAATTCCGATGTAACACAAGTCGGGCACTTGAATTTATCCGTGGAAACGTTTGCGGCCAGGATCTGCAAGGATGCAGGTGAGGGTAATTGAAGCGCTTGTGCACTGACACAAGCTGGATAACCGTGTGGGGACGGACTGGGGCAGGGTAGTCGGACATGAGGAGGGCATTGAACATGCCAAGCATAAGTTTAATGAACCCTACATGCACCGAGAAACGATTCAGTTCCACGCCCTGACTTTTCCTGCTCCTGCTCATAAATGCTTGCATGTTTGTACGAATTGCTTAGCTGGGATTTGCTTAATTTCGCCCTGCCCCACACATATATATATGGCCCTGCTGGCCTCCGCTTTTCCTATTCCGAGCTTATGACCACCAGGGGAATTGCGTCGCACGAGTCGTATACGCAATATTTTCGCCCCTTTGGTTATTGCTTGAACATTTCGGTCGACTCGAACGGTTTCGCACGACCCACACACACAGACACTCTGGGAGCCAGGCGACTTGTCAGCCAATCAATAATATGTAAATATTTTCCACTTCTTTCGCATTGTTTTCGCTCCGCTTTGAAGTTCTGCATAAACACTTGATCCACACAATTTAATGCCAGCTCCGAAGCAGGGGAAGTGTGCTCTGGAGTGGGTGTGTAAGTGCGGGTGTGAACCAGAAAGGTTACTCACGTGTGCGACAGTTGTGTTTGATGTGCTCCCCCATATGGCTTTGATAGTCGACCTGTTCCTGCTCCTGGTCCCGTTCTGTTTGTCCCCCGCCCGGAGCGTTTGCAGACCGTTTGCCAGTTATCCTTTGTACATAGCCAATTAGCCTGCATTCGGGACTATGCAGCTCAGCTGCGTACAGGCACAGGCAGAGGCACTAACACAGGCAGAAGCAGAGGCAAAAGCAAACGCAATTGTCAAATATCTTTGGCAGAGCCCTCTTCCGCTGAAAACGCAGGGAGGGCTCTTGGCATAATGCCTGTCATAAAATGCTCAAATTTGTGTCGCCTGGGGAGCAGTTGAGGCCGGCCTGCCAAATCCTGGCCCAAATCCTCCCTCACCGTCCTGGATATTAGTTCAATAGTCATGACTGTCCAACTGATGCCGCAAATCCTCCGAGGTCAGCCCGAAAGCCGACCAAGCACACATGCACGACGACTGGGCGTGGCCCGCTTCGATTTCTATTTTCTATTATTCGAGGCAGGCTGGTAGGCGCTCGGGCCCCGACTTCAGCCTTTGCCTGCATATGGAAGCCAGTTTATATTGGTTGCCACCGATTTTGCCCCCATATTTTGTGCCGATTCGAACCCCTCCGCTCGGCTTGCGGAATGCGAGCACAAGCAAACAATGTGTATAAAAATCCGTTGGTTATTTTGCGGTTGTTGGCGAGCTAGGCGAAATCGACAAAATCGCCTTAGGGAAAATATTGACGCTGGCAGCGGCTTTAGCGCCCCGAGCCGCTCAATACCCAAAACCAAAGCCAAAACCAAACACGTTTGGGCACCATGTTTTACTGCACTTTTTGCTGGCAGTTTTATGTGGCCATCTACGGACGCCTCTGGCTGTCTCTGCCTATGCCAGCTATGTGGCAGCCACCCCGCCTTCCCGCCACAATGGGCCCTATTTTTTGTTCGTGTTGTCTAGCTGTAAAAATCATTTTATGAGTTTGCATAAAATTTTGTGGTCTTCACGCCCATGTTTATTGTGCCGCAGCTGCAGCATATGCTGCCGTTGTCGAGGACGTTGTCGCCTATTGATTTTATACCCAGTCTGCCAAGCAGCCCGCTTGGTGACGCCTCCTCAGGTTCTGTTGCGGTGCACTTTTCCGGGAAATGTGTTTGGGCGCAGCATGAATTCTTTGAAGCATCAAGGCCATCACGCTTTTAAGAACTGACCAAGTAAATGTTTCGACCGTCGCCGAGGAGTCATCAACTTTAATTTGACAAATGGCAGGTCGATCCGGCCGGAGCGGGTTCAATCGGGCGGACAATTAGCCGCCGCCGCCGGCACCTGCACGCAATGGTGCCGCACCCACCGGTTCTAGCAAATTCTCCGTCCATTGTAATGACACAAAATTTTAATAAGCATGCATTAGGCGGCCGGAAAGTTTGGTGTGTTTGTAATTACCGTTCAGCCAGCAGGAAGCCGCCCAAGCTATCTAACGGCAGTCCTCCCGTCCTTCGGCTTCTTTGGTGTGGCCATAAAATGCCACTTAAATCCCAGTCAGGAGAGTCCGCCGGCCAAGAAAACAATTAATATTGCGTATGCAACAATAACCTTTTGTTTTTAGTGCCACTCCAAAGCGGCGAACCATGCCCAGGCCCATACCATACCATCGCCATGGCCCACAAAAGCACCCGTCAAATTCAAATCCGCATGCATGCCGGGTCGGGCGCATGGCTAGTGCGGCGTGAGGTTCTGTATGGCCTGCAGGTAAAATAAATTATTATTTATTACGGTCATTAGGGCTTAATGGCGGCAATGATGTCCACCACGCAACGGCAACGGCCGGAGAGCGGTTCCAGGGCCATGGACAACCGCCAGCGCCGCGGACTTCCGCCGCTTAATCGAAAGCGAAGGCGAGCGCTTGCGGCCGGACAACCTTTGTTCCGGCCCTGATCCTGCGACCCTTTTTAATGGCCACCGGTTCGCATTATGCGGCCTGTGAGCTGTCCTTGAAAATATTCCGCTTGGCGAACCAGACCCCAGCCGAAATAAAGACGGAGTGAAAGAAAGAAATCCGGCCGGAGAGCGTTTATCGTAAATTCAAGTCGTTATTATCTGGCCGGGAGGTGTCGGCATGTGGAAATATTTATGCATTGCCGAAGTTGCGTCCCTAACATCATAAATATCGGAGGGCACACGACCGGAGCCTTTCTTTCTTGGCCTCTGCCCCCGCCCCGCCCCTGCCTTGCCTTGCCTTGCCTTGCCTTGCCCACCCTGTCCTGCCTGCCCTACTACTCACCCACAATCGCACCGGCCTCCGGCAGGCTTGTCCGGGCAAAAGGCATATTAATGGTGCTCGGTCTGACACATTGTAAATTCAAATGCATTTCTCACGCTCAGTCTAGCTCTGGCAGGGAGCGGAGCCGAAACTTTGCGCAACGCTTTCACCGCAAAGTGGGAGCAATCAATCAAAACGCATAAACACTCGCACATACATACATAGCTTTGCATGCGGCAAGGTTTTCTGGCGAAATTAATTTCATGCATTTATGAAATACGGCCTGGCGACAATTTGCATAAAACAGGCACCAAGATTAAGGCTCCGGAGTACTTTGTGTAAAGCAGGAGTGCAGGAAAATGACTCTGAAAGTGCAGGTAATACACCGAGGTTCCCTTTTTCCTGGAGCCCAATAGCACAGGAGTGATAAAGCTCAGTTGAGGCCGAAAAACATTCAAAATCAAGAACAAAGTCGATAACTCAGTGGGTAAAGTTGCACATGCATTTTTGTTAGCAATTGGCCTGGATTCGATTCTATCGCAAGGCATAGGAAATTTGTATTTTTTATTTTAAACGAAAAAAGAATGCTAACTTCGGCTCACCGAAATTTGTATACCCTTGCAGGATTTAAACAAAAAATTAAAACGGAAATTCTAGAATAATAATTAGTTGCAAAATCGCAAATTTGATGAAAATGGTTTGAAAATCGGATAAGTTATGTATTTTTATACCCTTGCAGGGTATTATAATTTCAGTCAGAAGTCTGCAACGCAGTGAAGGAGACCTCTCCGACCCTATAAAGTATATATATTCTTGATCAGGATCAACAGCCGAGTCGATCTAGCCATGTCCGTCTGTCCGTTTCTACGCAAACTAGTCCCTCAGTTTTAAAGCTATCAGAATGAAACTTTGTAGTTAGTCTTCTATATACTCTCACTCGTATATATGTCGGAACGAGCCGGATCGGACGACTATATCATATAGCTGCCATAGGAACAGTCGAAAAATTTTTAGTAAAAAAAATTTAACTTTGTCAGTTTTCAACATATTTTCATCAAAGTTGGTATTTAGCCGTTTTTTACTATTTCTGAATTTCTGTTTTAATTTAATGAAAATCGGCCAACTATATCCTATAGCTTCCATAGGAACAATCAGGATAATAAAAGAAAAAACCATAACTTTGTCAGTTTTCAAACCATTTTCATCAAACTTGAGATTTGGCAACTAATAATTATTCCAGATTTTGGTTTTAATTTTTTGTAAAAGTTCTGCAAGGGTATATAAACTTCGGTGAGCCGAAGTTAGCTTCCTTTCTTGTTTTCTTGATTGTTCCTATGGAAGCTATAGGATATAATCAACCGATTTTCACGAAATTAAAACCGAAATTCAGGAATAATAAATTATGAAAAGGCTAAATCTCGACTTTGATGAAAATATGTTGAAAACTAACAAAGTAAAAATTTTTTTCTAAAAATTTTCCGATCGTTCCTATGGCAGCTATATGATATAGTCGTCCGATCCGGCTCGTTCCGATATATGTATGAGTGAGAGTATATAGAAGACTAACTGCAAAGTTTCATTCAGATATCTTTAAAACTGAGGGACTAGTTTGAGTAGAAACGGACAGACGGACATGGCTAGATCGACTCGGCAGTTGATCCTGACCAAGAATATATATACTTTATATACTCCGAGGGTCGGAGATGTCTCCTTCACTGCGTTGCAAACTTCTAAAAAAAATAATTTAAAAAAATAATTAAAATATAAAAATTAAATATAGTTATTTACTTCCTTTTTTTTATCTTAGTATTAAATACTGTAACTATTTTAATTTACAGGGAAAAATTTAATTTAATTTAATTTTATAAAATAATTTGCTAAAAATATAAAAGCGTTGACTCTTCGCGGTCGGGAATCGAACTCGTGACATCTAATTTTCCTTAAATAATATAACCATTTCGGGCAGACTGCAGCTTAGTCAGCTGCGCCAATTCGAAATAAGCAATCTTAATATCATAAAAATATGAACATAACAAAAATGCATAATGAACGTTTTTATTTATTTGGAGCCCTCTGCCTGGGCTGTCTCTTATATACACAATACGGATAAAGTAAAAAGCCTATATCTTAGTTATTTATGGCACGATCGCAATGAAATTTAGACAATTTGTGTATTTCGATTTACAACAAAAACGTTTTAAATATGTTTTACATAACTTTTATAAGTCTAAATCCCAAGTTTGGTGTCTCTATTTCGTATAGTCTCTGAGATCTAGTCTCTAGATCTGGGTATAACCACAGACGGACAGACGCTCAGACAGACGGACATGGCTATATCGACTCCTGTAGTGGTCCTGACCAATATTTAGGTAACTTTTAGGGGTCTGCCACGCCTCCTTCTGTCTGTTACAGGAAATTGCACTCGCACAAAATTAGAATTAAAATTAAAACTAAAATTAGGATTAAATGCAAATGTTTTTTTTGTTCCACCTTTTTTAACTTAAGCAATTTTCTCGTTTGGTCGGCTTGACTCAAGACAGATTTTTTAAGAGAAAGTCGTTTAGAGTAGGTCAGTAAGACTTATACGGTTTCCGGCCAAAGAGAAACCCGAGATCGAAGACCCCAACATAGCGAAAAAGGATTTGCTTTTCAGACCGTGAGTTAAATCGATTGAGCATATTTGGAGTTTACCTTAACGTAGATGGCATTACTTTTTTGTCTTAAATATTATATATTATTTTATATATATTACCAAAAAATATTTATTTATGGGTATTGCGCACTTTAAATGCTCATGAACGTCACTTTAGGTAAATGAAAAACTACCGAATAGTGTTATGGATTTACTGCTAAAAGGATTTCAGGTGGCTAAAAAACACTCTTCACGGCCCACGACCACACATACGAGGCGTGGCAATTGCAGCTTAATCTTTTCCTTGGGCTCCCAGCGAAAACTCTAGCTCTAGGGCTCCATTCTCCGTGCGATCTGTGTGAATTTATGCTCCGCGTGTGTGCCGAGTTTATAATTTCTGACACAAAATTACATGTACTTTTCCCCATGTGCCGCGGCGCACGAGTACATGTAATTGCGCTTGTAGTTGTGTGTGCGTTCGTTCGCTTGCACGGTTTTCTTTGCGCTGCCGCTTTGATAAATGCGCATAATTTCAGCAGTTTTTCCCGAAGTAGCGAAGAAAACTTATCCCTCTGGCGCTCCCCCGGAACCCAAAGCCCCGTGTGTGTGCGGAGTGCAGAGCACTATAGGTAATTTGACCACTTTTGCTTGCCAAAATTAATATCTCAAGAACGGAGCAAGATAATTCGAATCGGTTTTTTGCATTGGGTTAGGACAATCATTATCTACTGAAATTTGAAAAAAGTGGGTGTGGCACCGCCCCCTTGTTTTTTTTTTATTTTTTTCATTATGTAAATATGTTAAAAATACTTTTTTAATATAAAATAAGGGTTTTTTAATAATTATTTGATTTATTTTTAGTAACAATGGGCGTGGCACGCCTTGCTTTTATTAATTAAAAATAAAAAACTGCCAACTGCCTCGCGCCATTTGCCGAACAACTCAGCATTTTTCACACTGAGGTTAAGTTCTGCAAATTAAAATATCACGGAAAGTGGTTAAAAGTGGCAGTTCTAATTACACTCATTTGAACAAGAATTGAATACTCTACAACATAGAATACATTTCTTCGATGGACTCTGCTGGACTCACTTTATATAGCTTTTCAAAAATGAGGCACCATCAAAAATATGAATTTTTTTAGGTTACCTTACACTTTTAATATATTAAGGGGACAAAACGAGATTTTTTAAACTTTGAAAAGCATAAACATATATTACAAACCCAGAGGGTTAGAACACGTTTCAAAAATTCCAATGATATTCTTTAATATTTGACTTTTAACGATTGCAAAATTACATAAAAAACGCCAATATGCGCATTTTCGATAGCTGCATTTCCGATAGCTGTGTTTGATCAGCTGATGTTTTTAAGTGGCGCAATTTATCGAAAATTCTGGTATGCAACATTGATCAATGATCAATTGTGAACCCATTGCACCTAAAATTACTTCAATCGCCCAACTTTTAAAAAATGACTTTTGGCAAGCAAAAGTGGTCAAATTACCTATAGTGCAGAGTGCGGAGTGTGTTTGTGTATGTAATAGTCTCGCTGCTGCGCTTTATTGTTCACAGCCCAGCGTTAAACATTATGCCGGCTGGCTGCCCCGGCTCCTGGGTGGGTGGCTTGAGTCGAGTTGTCTTGGCACGAATTATGAAGACGATTACACGACTTTATAGGTGGGTATGTGCTAGTGGTGCACTTCCAAGGCGGTGGACTCCAGGGCGGTGGGTGGCCGAGGGCGCCCTTGCGGTGTGTCTGCACATATTTATAAGCAGCGACGCGATGCGACATCGCTCGACGCCGACTTAATGAAATACCTGCCAAGATTTATGTGCCAGTTGACTGGCACAGGGGACACACACACACACACGTGAAAAGGCAAAAAAGCGAAATTAATTTTGTATGAAACTAGTGCAGTCACGTTTATTAGTTATGCTGTGGCCAGGACCGACAGCTGACGAGCTGCTCCCCAATGCATTGGAAGTGCCTGTTGGGGTCTGCCACGGTGCATACGTTTCGGGGAAAATCGCTTACTACAAAAAGTGACTAATGGCTGGCTGATTCATACGATGGCTAGAGCAGTTCAGATACCCCAAAACCCAGCAGTTCCACTCACCCCAAACACTTTGCCGCCGTTTAGGAAAATAGGTGCTGGTGTTAGTTCCATGTACAGTTTCGGACTGCCAGCAGCCAGCGGAGCGTTATCCTGGGCTTTCCTGTAAATAATTCAGCTGAAAAATTCATAAAGCTGCCCCTGCGACACGGCTATCTGCGCAGGCTTCGCGTTTTTTGTTTTCTTTAATTGTTTAAAGAATAAATCACCAACCATAGAAGTAAGTTGACAACACCACACGAAATAAAAACGAGGGAGAAATGCACAAAAATAGAGCACTGGTATCTACGGAGCTGGAAAGCCATGAACGGCGGGTGAATGGGTTGGAGAACAGTTTGGTTTCGGGCGAGCGTCAAGCGGAAGCGGAACTAACAAAGCACAAAACGAAACAAAAATTTCCACCGAAAAAGCGAAACTCAGCTGCAAAAGCAGGGGAAGTGGAAAGGAAAAAGAAAAATAACCCACGAAGGGAACGGAAAGGCAAAATTGGCAAACTAAAACTTTGCAGCAGTCACGGCACAAAAAAAATCCAGCAAATGCTGTAGAAACAACTAAGAGGGGATAGGTGGAACAACGGGGGCGGCGAGGGCGGCACGGCGAAGGACGAAAATGTAGTGACACACACACATCCAAATAATACCTAGGCGATGGCCGGGAAAGTTTCGTCCGTTCGGCCTGTAACAAGCGTGGCAAAGCACAAAACAATTTACGAAAATTTGTACAATTTCCAAACTTAAATAAACACCGAGAATAGTTTTATTTTTATTATTACTGCCACGATTTTTCTGGGCCCCACCAGCACACAAGCACACATAAGTAGGGTCGAAGGGGCGGACGTCTTAAATATTTGGTAGCATACTTACGAGCGTCTTGGAGTTCGCACCCGCTAAACGGGCTGTCGACAGCGTCGTCCCCGCTCCCAACTCCCTGCTCTCTGGTCGGGTGGCTTTAATTAGGGATAAATGAGCAGCGACTGCCCCTCCTCGGCCGCGTCAAGTTCAAGAAACTGTCCTCGCCGACACGCAATGGCTTGGAATAATTCAGATGTGGCCAATGCACTTTTCAGCGGTAAATTAACAGGCGCAGAACTCCAAGTTATGCCCTCGCAGTGGGGCTTGCGGGGGCGCGGCGTCCTTAAATTGAAAAAACTTTTTCAACTTGCAAGTTTTCTTCACTCTTAAATGTTGTGAACAAGTCCCAAGAAAGGATTTGCTGCACCCCCTTGGGCAAACAAACAAGTTTCCAGCACATTCACAGACTGCGAGCTTAGGCTTACATCATCACGGTTCCCGGTCACTGCGAGTGTGTTATATGTACATATGTATATTCTATATATCCAGTGTGACTTTTGCCGCTTGGCTATCTTCAGTTGATAACTTGTCTGTAAGCGAGATCATTAATTTTGCGAGTATTTACTTTTGGTGAGTGTCCTCCAGACTAGGATTTAATATATATGTACATACGTAAGATATAATTTCTCACTCATCATCATTAGGAGTGTTCAACCAATCACGCTTCCGTTAACGCATAAAATGTGATCCTTAAATGACAATTTTAAATGCACGTTCGCTTTTGGCGGGGGCCGGACAATTGGTCAATTATTAAGAGCGAGCCAGAGGCCGCAGGAGATTTCTGTAAATAAAAATAGCGCAAATTAAGGGCATTCAAGTGCAACGCAGCGGAAACGGAAATGTGCGCAAAACAATTACCAGCGCCCGAGAGAAGCAAATGACCACATACACGCTCGCCACCATACAGATACATGGCATTACACCGTAACTCCGTTGTCTGCACTTAAAAAGGCGAAATTTATATAATGCCCGTTTTTATGCGGGTACTCAAGTGCAATCAAAATGCGTAACGCGGAATTTCCATTTGAAATTGTTGCTGCCAGAGAGGGAGGAGGAGGAGGGTGGCCCGCTCGTCCACAATTCAGCCACGGAATGGACATTGTTATGGCTTGCTGCCGCATTTATGCCATTTGTATTGCAATTCCACATAAATAGCTGGCCCCCCTGCAATCCGAGGCAATCCGAGTGGGCATGACAAATGTTATCGACTGGTCAAGGCCGGAGTTAGCCGTGATAATTATCTAATTTCCCGCTTTCGCTGTAATCGTGTTAATTACGAATGCTAATTAAAAAGCCAACCAATGCTGGCGCCCACAGTTGCTGCAATTTAAGAAAAATATCCAAGCCGTAGTTAGTGGTGATATTATTGGTCCATTGCCGCCAAACAGAGGGGTTAAAAGTTGTCATAGAAAATATATCGGGTAACTGATCTGTATCTGATAAAAACTAATATCTAAAGTTCTTACAATTTGTTTAGGGTTATGCGCTTGTTTAAATTTTACACTCCCTCTAAATAACCTGAACGGTAACTGTTTTTCGCCAGATAAATCTTTTTTAAAGTCAATTTCATAACCTTCAAAAATCGTTCTAAATGTTCTGTAAACTATTCGGTTATTTATCGATTATTGCCGTAAAGCATTGAACATCTTTTCGTGAAATCTTCGTTAGCAGGCCCGGTTTACCACAGGGCAAACGGGGCAACTGCCCTGGGGCCCCCACAAACTGGGGCCTCCAAAAATTAAAAAAAATCTAATTTTATACTACATTAAGGGCCCTCACAAGTCTTTTGCCCCAGGGCCCCCACACCCCTAAATCCGGCTCTGTTCGTTAGTATAAAAACCCTTAATTCGAAATACTATTGCTTATCTTAATCTCTTCTTCTTCTCATCTTAATCTTCTCTAAACAAGTCTGTCATTTTTAGATTCATTTGTTCAATCCATCTAATTTGTATCTAATAAGAACTACATACATAGATATTGACTCTGAGAGTACCTAATTTCCGACCTGCTTTGAATTAAATAATACATTTAGCCAGTCTTTTGAAATGGGTTCGCCTCACGGCCTGCGGTATCTTGACAGAGCACATCAATCATACGCCCGGGTGACCACCTCTAAGTTTGCTACTGCCAAATCCCCGAATAAACATTTTAATAATTCACTACCCCTCGCAATTACTGTCAAGCATAATACACGGTCCTTTGCCATCTCTATCCTGCAGGCTCCTGTGGCTTCTGTCGCTTGTACATATGTAGGGAGAGGTTGACTCCCAGTATGTTGGCAGGCCGTTACAATTGCGACAGCGTGGCCAAACGGCCGAAATAACAATATGTCCGGGCCCATCGCACCATCGCAGTGCATTATGCAACGATCATGAAGGGGCCACAGTTGCAGTCGCAGTCACAGTAACAGTCACGTCCCCATGCACACTCTCATCCAGGGAAACGGCCCCAGCTATCCGCAGCTAAAGCCAGAGCTCGGGCTATAGCCCGAGTCAGATGACAAGCTAAACAAAAGCTACAAAATGAAGTATGAGGTCAGCAGCCAAGAAAAACAAAACAGAGCGAAGCACAAAGGAAAAGAAAAGCACATGATTGTCGCTTGAAACTTGAGCCACAGCAACTAACCTCATGACATCAGCTTTTTGGTTTGCAACTTATTACAATTTCCATATAACCTCCGAGCACCAGAGGAAAAGCAGGCAACGTAGGCAGCGCGGTGTGGGAAATGCACACAAATGCGCACTTGCTCTGGGGGCGGAGGGAGTGGAAAACTGAAACAGAAAGAGTGAAAGGACTGGGGTCCGGTTGGGGCGAGGAAGGGGAGCAGCGAAAGGGAAGAGGGTGAGGAGGCAAAGGCAAAGGCAAATGCCATGTCCTTCAGCGCTTGCCCTCGCAAAGGCAATGGCAAAGGCAAAGGCAACGGCAACGGCAACGTCAAACTGCTGTGGGGGTCTTTAAGTTTTATGGCACCATTGTGTCAAGATAATAATACGTACGTCGCTGTGTGTGTACGTGACTGCATTTAAGTGCATAGTTGTGTAGAACAGCACTCGCCTGGCACTCGCACTCGCACTCGTTCTCGGAGAATACGGATACATAAACAAGCATTCCTCTGGCATGACATTTACTCTGCGAATTACTCTAAACTGCTGCATTTGCGATGCGATATGCGGACTGCGAGGGCGAAAGAAGCAAATAACAACTACTGGCCTCCCCTGGATCGGGGGGGCTTCCTCAAAGCCCAGTCGTATTATCAATTTAAATGAATTGCACACGAGTGTGCCATAAATTCGGGCCGTATGACATTTGCTAATGTTGGGCCATGAGAGCAGTGGCGTTAATTAAATACCATAGCATACTTGCGGGCCGCTGCGCAAAATCAGAAATTCGGAAATTGAGAAGCGGCGCTCAGAAAGCCACATAGTTTTGTAATTAAAATGAGCGAACGCTCGGCCATTCTGCGGCCGAATTTCAATTTTAATTTATGTGCACAACGCTCCACGAAATGGGGATTCATTAGCGCTATTTGCGCGGCAAGTTGAATAAACTTTACCACAACAGAGCCCCATGAAGATGTCAGCATTGATGCAGATATAAAAACTTATAAAATGTAAGCAATAATAAAACCAGACATAGAACAAAGACCGCGCTGCGATAAAAATTATGACAAGCTACAAAAGTTTGACGGAGTTACCCAATGCCCTCCGCTTTTTATGCGTCCCAGCATAAAAATTTAAATAAACTCACTCACGCGTGCGGGCAAATAAATACAAATTTATGGAAAACTCTGGCCAGAGGTCCGTCAGGGCAATTGTTGGACCATTCGAGCAGTGGCCATTATGCATAATCTCGAGCACGGTCCGAACTCTCGGCTCCCGGCCATCGCTGACCTATAAATAATGTGCCAAATTAGCTTGAACAATAAATAAATTTCATTCTATATGTAAATGAGTCGAAATACCCGAGATCTGTGGGACAAGCGGAAGGCAGGCAAGTTTGTATGTATGTATGTACATACTTCGGGAAGGAGTCGTTCGAAGCGAATTGTAATTTTAATTAAGCTCTGTACTGTTCCACATACATTGTATTTTTATTTAATTCCTAAAATTTGTTGTTTATCCGACTATCTAATATTCATGCAATTTTATCCACTCTTATCCTTACAGCTCGCTGCACAGAGCCCGACACAAAGCAAGGTCCTCCAGAACATTACATTAGGAACGATTCATCATCGCCTCCACGCTCGGCACTACGCTTCTGTCATTGTCCTGGGCGAAGGGAGAAGGCAGGCGGAACAGCCACTACAGCAAATTGAATGTAATTTCATAAAAAGCGAGTGTTAATTTTTTGCCAGTCCCACAATACAAGATAGATACAGCCAGTGATACACGGACCCCTGCTCGGCTTAATGTGCTAACACGCAGTGACATGAAAAATGATGGAGAGCATGCCGCCGCTGTCCCCTCCCCGCCGCTAGAGAAGAAAGCCCGAAAGAAAGAAGCGCGCGACAAGCTGCAAATTTGCGACGAGCGGCAGGAGCAAGGCTGAGGAGCATTGTAGCTCGCAGGACAACAGGCCGACAGCAGACAGAAGCATCGCATTGACGGGAGAGACAGAAGGCAAAAAAAGACAGCGCTGCACATTGGACTAGCATCATTTATCAGCAACGCATCGCACCCTGCTCGCAGCACTAGACCCGCACCCCCCCCAAGCCCGCCTGGGCATATGTGTACCGGAATGGTGGCATTGTGTTGTTGCCGCAGCTGAAAGGATCCTGAGCGTTCATTCAAAAAGCCATTAACCCTAATAAGCAGCCACAACAGCCAGCCGAACAATAGCCATCGATGTGCCTGCCCCCTCCCCGGCCGAAGAGACCAGGACACTAGGACACAGGCATAGGCAGTTTGTCGTAGCTGGAGAAGACTTGCAACAGGGCAGTCACAGGGGCGGAATAGCGAGAGATAAGAGAATGGTGCCGCCACGATTGCTGCTGCGTCTGCGGCGGCCCCTGCACCTGATGGAACTGCGCATCCTGCTGCTCTGTCTGCCAACGCTGCTCCTGGCCACCACCCTCGAGCCAGGTGCGTTTTAAGATCTTCTTGCCTGTTCTTTTCCTTCTCACAGAATTTAATTAGGGCTACTCCATTGGCCGTGGGCACTCGTTGGGCCGAAGCTGGCGAGAGGCTTTGTGAAGTGCTAAGTAAATTAAGACAAAATTTATGCGGCCCGCTGCGCCCCGTGCAATCCACGGACTCTTTCGATTACCGCCCAGAGTCCTCAGCAGTTTATTTTAATATTTTCACAAAGCCAACAAATCGTTACAAGCTCTGAGAGCCTGCTCTGCTCGGCAGGCACACAATTAAATCCCCTTAACGTGACCGGCGCGAAACTTTGCCAATTTTCGGATTTATTATGCCAGGACTTTTATTATCATCTCCGCGCTGGCTTATTCCGCCTGGCAGTGTGCTAAGCATGCACCTGCGACGCAAACTTTATTTCATAATATATATTTATAGAAAAGCATAAGGATAGTCAGTGGTTTTATATATACTATATGTATGTATATTTCGGATGCATTAATATTGTAAATGGAATGCAACCGAGCGTAGCTCAAGCCAGAGCAGGGGGAAACAGGGTCAAAGGTGACAGCTGCCAGGCACGCTCCCAAAAATTACTGTTTAAATAATTTATAAATTTTCGTTCGACAATTGTTGTTCAAATAATTATTAATTTTCGCTCGCGCCGCCTTGCGTTGCGTTGCGTCTTGACCTTCCGCTAATTTACTTTAAATGGACGACGTTCCGCGCAACGGGCCACACCCAAGGCACTCACCTCGGGTGCCCCCTATGTGTTCGTCACGTATACGCATCGTTAGAGCGCCTAAGTTATGGCCAACACGTAACATTCACAAATAATAAGGATAATGAAAAATACACAGGGGAAAGATTAGCACCGAGGGCGACCCACCTTGTTGATGGGCCGCGCTGTTGCTGCCCTTGCGGCTTTGGTTTTGACCTGGGGGCGCCACGCAAAGTCAAAGTCGGCGCCCTCTCCTCGGAGCTCGGGCTCTTGCCTTACTTTAGTTGTAATTTTTGTTGTTTTTTTTTTTTGTTTCCACCGCTCTCTGTCGGCCAAACGCGTTACGCATAAATTATCCGCCGCGGCAGAAACGACTGCGACACCTTATCGAAACGCGCGGTCCGCTCATTACGCAGCCTCCTGGAAGGGTGGGGGCGGGACACTTTACAGGCGAAAGAGCAAACTGAGCTCGCGTGACAGTGCAAAAATTGAAAATTTATTGCGACGCCTTGTGGCTTGAAAATCGTTGTCGGAAGAAACTTTTTAAATTGACTTTTAAAGTGCAGAACACACTGTGGTGGCAGCGGAAAGCGTGGTGTGCCGAGGATGGTGTGTGAAAATATGCGTGGCACTCGAAGAGGGAGGAGGCGAACGTTTCCAGCTGGAATGACGAAGCGCTTATACTCTGCCCGTGCTGAGCTGGATTAATTTCAGCACCATGATTTTCCCCAAGTCGGAGTTTTCCGTCGGCGTGTTTGCACAGATTCGACTTCAGGTCCTCTAACTGACAACCCGATCCCATTCAGTCGGGCCAAGGGCTTCCTTAGACGCACTTCTCTGGCTTCTCTGCCCAAAAACATCATTGGCAAAGTGAGTGGCAAGCAGTCAGAGTGGAGTCCAACTGTGTGTCTGTGCCACATTCGCTCGGGGCTCAAGGTCGCTCTGACACAAGCACTCCGTCGGGCACCAACAAGGGACTAACACTGATATTTTCCAACAGATTTTCCATTTTCCTCTCGCCATTCACCTTGCCCTCGCCCCTTTCGCTCGTTCCCCTGCCTGCTTCAAGTGCAAATGAGTTTGAAGATGATGGCCGTGGAGGGTGAGTGAGTGGTGTAGTGCACATCGCTGTCAGCTATTTCGCAAATTTGCTTAGCGGTTTTAAAATTAAGCTCATGGCGCATATGAGGTGAGGCCAGGGGAGCGATCTCTCACCCGCAAACGAGGAGACAGGGTCTCAGGTTATGGGTTATGGGTTACGGCTCCCCAGGCCGCGCGGAGCCAGGCAGCTTAGAGGGGCTAAGCACTCCTGCCAGGCGGGCAAAGAGCGTCGACTTAAGCAGATTTGGGGATTAACACTGGCACACTCGCACACTGACGCACCAGTGCCAACATATTGGCTGGGAATTTAAATATTACGTATACGCCACCGCGGAGGGAGGGGCGCCGGCTGAGACAGCGGCAGAGACAGCGCGCTGACTGCGACTGAGACAGATAAATAATAATTTGAAACATGACAAGTGCGCACAACTACTGCTACGAGGACGACAAGGACGATAACCAATGTGTCGTGACTGCGGGCCATACAACTTAAGAGGTCGGTGGGGGGGGCGAAAGATTGACAAGAAATATTTATTATTAATAATAAACATGCGAGCATGCCAGACGCACTTGCTGACTTCATTATTTATCGCTTTTTAGCGGTGGGGCGCCGAAGAAGAGTGGCCGAATGCTATGAAAAATGTGATGAACCGAAGGAAACGAAACGGAACGTGGCGAATTGAAAACGAAAACTTGTGTGTTGCCACCGCCGCTTTTTGCTCCTTTAGCTGCGGCATCCGGTTAGCCCAGAAATGGAGCTTAGGCCGAGCGCCTCGCCTGATCCGAATCCGATTCAGAAAGTGGGTGTGGCGGCGACCTTTTTCTATTGCTTTTTGCGCAAGTTTTATTACAGTTGCCTACTTTCAGGCATAATATAATTCACACGCCTAAGCCGCAGGCAGCTGACATGCGCACGTACTGCCGGCCGGGAGTCGAACAGGATGCGTTGAAATACGCGGCTTTTGCCATTTTATTAGCAGTGCGTGTTTTTTCACTATTATCGCGTTCGGCCTTCGCCCCCGTCCCACCGCACCATACCCCACTTGACCTTAGGTCCAGAAAGCTCCCGGCAAGCAGTTCGTTGGCTTTGTGTCTCGAGCCAAGCATTTACATTCCTCTTAACATTCGCAATCTATTTCCACTTGCACTTGCCCCGGCACCCGCGCCTTCTCCAGCGTGTGCGTGTGAGATTCCATGTGTGGGCCTGTCATGCATACAAATGCAGAGATAAAGAGCGTTTTTCTGGTGGTGCGCGTCGCCGAAAGCGACCTGACCCGTCATAAACCGCGCCGCCTCGAGTCGTCCTTAGTCAAGTGGACTCGCCTTTGTCTGTGCTATGGACTTCTCCGCTCGATTTGCCGATTTGCCTGGCCAAGTATTATTAATCGTAGAAACTGTTTCAGCAAATGGCTATCTGGCGAGGCTATCCGGACCAAGCGGGGTTTCGAGCACATTTAAAATCAATGCAGCGTGGCCGAAAACTTTGACGTCACTGCGGACTCGGCCACGAAAATAACACGGCGCTAACAAATGACACTCCGAGCCCCATACGTACACATAGCCGGGTAGAGAGACAGACAGGACTGTGGCATTGCATACGCATGCCTAAAGTATGAACTATAAAAATTTACGAGGCAATAAAAGTGTGAGCTCGCTCCGCTGTGTTTTATGGCCAAGAACCGGAGGCGGGCCAGGACGCGGGGCACACACTCGCCTGCAGACAACGACATTGCGCATTTCGGGTTTCGATTTCGTCTTCGATTTTTCGCCTTGCGCTCAACAAATAACAAATGGCAGAGCTCCCCTGCAGGGGTCTTTGCATTACGTCCGCCTGATTGATTGGATAAATTTTGTTTTACAGCCCACTTGCCTACAGGTTTTGGGCCTATAACAGGAGCTCCACCGAGGACACAGCGCGAAGCGTAAAAGTAAAGCGCAGTCCGGCGTAATTTCGACTGCCAGACGGCCAGCTGCACTACTTAGCTGGGTTTCCAGGGCAATCAAAGTTTCCTAATTAGTCGTGAGACCTAGTTGAAGTGATTAAAAATAAGATTGCCCTGCGCCGGGCACTGGGGCAAATAGATAAAGCCGGCATATTAGCGGCCACTTTTGACGCAGGGATTCGGATAACAGCTACAGCGTGAAAAGTTTTCCGAAGGAGCTCTTCAAGAAATGAAATATTTTACCGAAGAAATTAAATCTATCAACCCTTTCATTTTCAAGCTCTGCCATTAACTGCGATGTAGCAATGGGAAAATTTTCCGTCTTTAAACTGAACTGAGTGAAAACGAAATAATATTCCCGACCGAGGAGTCTATTTAAGTGCCTTGCCTAGCTTTTAATGCCTGCCAGGTGCAGGACGGGTTGTCCAAACAAAAAGACAGACGGAAAGGCAAATTAAACACAGAGCGCCTTACCTAAGCCGTGTTAGTGTGCGCCTGACAAGTGGGCAGATCGATAAAGGCCGTGTAGCGGCAATAATCATAAATAACACGCTGGGCACGTCAATCAAGAGCTTTATTATTTCAACAGGCTCAGATTTGGGGACTGGGTGGGGAGCGGGTCTGTGGCCGTGGATGGGATTGGAGAGCTCTATCCCGAGGCCAATCTCATCCATTTGGCAGCTGCACCACCCCAGACACTTTTGCTGATTGCATTCGAATCAAGGCAATCCGATTTGAGGGCCAGAAGATGGGAACCAAGCCGAACTTTAACACGATTTGCCGTTGCGAATGCACTCTCTACTCCTCAGTTGGCTTTGTCTAACGCTGCTGCTCTTTCTCTGATTGCAGATCAAAAGTCAATACTCACAGATAACGACTGGAAGAAGCTGTGGATGCGCGGCGGCATGAACGCCGATTCAAAATTGGATAATAATCTCGACTCGAGCGACAGTCCAATGTTCGAGGATAGTGAGGTAAGTCCCGATGACAGATTGCCCCCTGGCCTGTCCAACCGATTGCAATGAACTGTTATTCGATTCGGATTCAAATTGAATCGGCTGCGAGCTCAGCTGCTACGTGATGCGGTCCTGGCCGCAGCAAAGACAGTGGTCACAGCCGAAGCATCAACACGGGCAGAAGCAGGAGCCGGAGCCGAAGCCAGATCCATCCCATCAATATGTATAGTATGTTTATGCAGCCCCGAAAAATGCAGCGGAACAGAACGGAGCCAGTCGGGATAACACTAATTACCAGGCATCGCCATTGCGGAAGGCGCGACGATTTGGATCTCTGCTCCTGCGCCGGGACTAATTAATCTTTAGTGCTTATTTATAATTCATTCGCGCTGGCTTCGAATCTAATTATCCAAATAGCAAGCACGACACAACCGTCAGACATCCGGACCTCCTGCACATCGTCCTCGCTGTCCGGACAGCTCTGACTCTGATGTATTATATGGTCTGGGTCCTCGGCGCTGGCTCCTGGACTCTGTTTTGCTGACTAATTGTGCGACTCGGGCGCGTTTTAAGTCCCCCCAGATACCGTAAAAAAGAACTTTTAACTTTTTGTCTTGTGTTTTTTCTCTCTCTCCCCCTTTTGCTACTTCTCCGTCTCCAACAGCTGATGGCGCACAACACAACCGTCCAGCTGGGTGGCACCGCCTTTCTGGTCTGCAAGGTCTCCGGCGTGGACAGAGTGGGTGTAAATTGGGTTTGTTTTTGTCTCTCTAATTGTACCTCTTCGAACCACGTCGTCGTAGACTGCCACGACATTCCTCAGTTGTGTTCCTTGCTTTTCATTTCGCTTTTTCTTAACGAACTGGTCCTCATTGTCCTCTCCCATTCTGCAGCCACATTCACCCTACACCAGGCATCCCGCACACTAAATCCCCGAAGTCCTTGCATGGAATGCGCTTTGTTTAGTGGCTGCAAAATTGAATTCCATCCGAGCCCAGCGCGAGATAGGCGGGATCTGCGACGGGGCACAGCTGCTGCAATCGCATATGCATATTCCATTTGCACTTTTTACCCCACTTCCCCATTTCCCCATTTGCGTTTTCGTTTCCATTTCATTTTCCTGCCTAATTATATGGCATTTTCATTTTGCCTTTTTGTTTCCTCGAACGCGGCACGCAAAAGTCTAATTTGTTAAGCAGCCGAGCACGAACAACAGCCGAACAAGAGCTTAATTTGTAGTTGAAAGCAAACGTTTGGCAGGATGACAATTTCAGTACACATTGTTTGACATTCGGTTTGGCTAACAAGCAATTAAGTCCCACAATGGACACGCAATGGATCGGGCTGTGGATAAGCCCGAAATATCAATTAATTAGGCCACGACTTTCCAAACATAGACCATCCTATATTACGTATCTTTCATCGCATTCGGCTTTGAAGCAAATATACTTTGGTTTTGTATTACTTTGAAAAGGGTTTTTGGAATTATCATGATTATGGCTTTCAGAACTCATATATTTTAGAAAAATTCAAAGCATCTTCTTTAATTTTTTTTGCTCATTTATTAATTGCTTTTTAAAGGAAAGCCATCCATTCACTGATTAGTTTTTCATTTCGTTAATTTTTTTAAAGTTATCCTGTCCTTCAGTTGCTTACGGGCGGAACATTAAAAATAGTTTATCAACCCGTAAAGCCATGTCGTAATTTAATCCGCCACAAAGCGTCCTGAAACGAGGCTCTGGCTCGGGCATGTGGTTGCAGCGGTGGGACTCCCGAGCACTTTTTAATTACTTTTCGAGAAAAATTCGCATGCTTCGCTAATTGCATGGGCGGCCTGTCTGCCTACTTTGTTTCGCTATTAATTATCTGTGTATAGTACTCGATTTCCCATTTGTTCACTGTTAATAAAGCCATAGCCTCTCGTCAACAGAATCAAATATCTTGGATCCGCCGTCGGGACTGGCACATCCTCTCGTCGGGGGCACAGCTCTACACGAACGACGAGCGCTTCGCGATTCTCCACACGCCCGGCTCCAACATGTGGACGCTGCAGATAAAATTTGTGCAGCGCCGGGATCACGGCATGTACGAGTGCCAGGTAAGTGGGTGGTGCCCCTGGGACAAGGGATGGGTGGGTGCGGTCGCCCCGTGATGGCTCCATATTTTATGCATGCGTCGCAGTTGAAATAAACTAAAGTCGCATTTGCATACGCTCTCGTTTCGCCTCCTTGGTTCCGTGTCCATGTCCGTGCCCCGAACCCAGTGCTGGGGCATGCGGGCTTTTTGCTCCTGCAGATTTCACGACACGTCGATTTGTTTGCCTGCGCATGATTTAATTGTAAAATGCAAATCGAGTTTTGTATGCAATGGTTCGATTTAAGGCATCTGCCCGCGGGCAGCTCGTCAGCTGTCGTCAGCAGCCGGTCCGAGTCCTGCCTCATAGTGTCCCAACGCAGAGCTCATGGGGGTTCGCCCGATGCGGCTGAGTCCGCCTCTGTGGCCACTGGCCAGCCAAAAACGTGTGACTGTCTGCCAGCAGGCTGCAATGGATATGGCCGGAACACGGGCCCGGATAGCCCGGACACTGACAAATTCGGGCCACCATTTCTCCCTGACGGAGTAATACGCAAGTAATTTCGAAAGTCATACGAATGCAAATATGGAAGGAATGGGTTCCCGGGACGGAAAGAAGGAAAACGGCTTAGTGGGGACCAGGATTGGAAAAAGGGGAAAAGGGGAAATAGGAAGACAAGAAGTAAAGACAACCAACCGAAATGCAACAAAGTTAGACACTGCTGAAATGGACACTTGACAGTAACTCTGTTTGCGCAGCAGCACAAGTGCCACTCGGGCTGCTTTGACTGGATGGATGGAGGAAAGCCGAGGGTTCAGGACGGGGGGGTGGGGGTTTATGGCTGGTTCAGGGCGGTCCAGGGAAGCGGGGAACAATTTCGGAAACGTAGCTTCAATTTCAAAATTGTTTGCATGCAATTTCAATATGAGAAGCCGCATGCCAGGGCAAACCAGTCAGTCAGTGAGTCAGGCTGAGTCAGTGGGTCATGGGATGTCCCCTCCGGACTCAGGACTCGGGTCTTTGGACCCCGTACTCCATGCCCCGATACCAGGAATACATAGCGTCGACTACGGCCAACGACTATGGGCTACCGACTAAGGAGTGTAGTGGGGCGGAGCGGAAAACGAGAGCTGCATGCAAATATGCCGAAATGATTATTTTCCTCCTCCGTTGCGGCAGCGAATTCGGAGAAGCTGCAGCAGCAACTGCTGCCTGCCGGATATTTTGGAGAAGAGATCCGGGCCGGAACCAGTTGGGACGTGTAGAAAGCGCTCCACTTATATAGAAAGCATTCGTTTTTGTTTCATTTTTGCGTGCCAAATTGAAATTGTTTGATTTGCATTTCAATGAGTGCAACATTTCTTACACTCGCAACGGCTACTGGCCCGGACGGAGGGGCTGGGAGGATGATTTCTGCTCGCAGTTTACTGAAGCATTAAGATTCGAGTTGATTACGAATACCAATCGCACTCAATTGCCGCACTTGCTTTTTCCACTTGCCGGCTTTCTCCCTTTCCCGGACACACTATCACGGAACCGACAACACCACCATCGACCAACACAAAGGTCTCGACACCGACTGGCATCATCTCGCACTTTGTGAATCTTCAAGTGGTTGTGCCGGAGGCCTTCATCCTGGGCTCCGGCGAGCTGCATGTCGACATGGGCTCAACAATCAATTTGGTTTGCATTATTGAGAAGGTGAGTTTGTGAATGTTGAAGCAGTTATCCCGCAGTTCCACTAAACCGCATCGACCACCTCGGCCCACAGAGTCCGACACCACCGCAGTACGTGTACTGGCAAAAGAACGATCGCCTGATCAACTATGTCGACTCCCGGCGGGACATCACCATTGAGACCACCCCGGGGCCCCGCACGCAGAGCCGTCTGATCATCCGGGAGCCACAGATCACCGACTCCGGCAACTACACCTGCTCCGCTAGTAACACGGAGCCTGCGAGCATTTACGTCTTCGTCTCGAAAGGTAATCTCAAACTCTATATGACAACTGAACTGCGAAGTTTTCTATTCCGAAATGCTATTCAAATATAATTTAACAATAGGTTCTACTAATAATACTAATATATTATTTTAATTTTATCACAACAAATTATAGATTAGATTGTCTGAAAATTATATTTTCATATCAAAATTTGTCAAATACCTTTAGTAAAATGATTACATTTAGTCGAGTTATTGTACCATATCTGCTTCATATTCAGCTCCTTGCAGTTACCTTTCTTTCCCATTATGATTTTCCACTTATTTTGGCATGGAAATTACAATAATGTAAACGAAAGTATGCAAATGGCGCGGTGCCTGCAGCTTATTAAGGCGAAAATGACGGTGGGAAAATTCAGAGCACGGTTGTTGGTGCACATAATTGCATTCGCCCGGCTGTCGCTAAACAAATTTCAGTTCTAATTCAAATTCAAATTTATCCCGCTGTCACTTGCAGGCGACAATATGGCGGCCATCTCGCGCCGGAAGACCTCCTCGGCCGATCGCCTGACGCACATATTTAGGTCGATGCTGGCGCCCTGCCTCCTGCTGAACACGGTTGTCGTGAGGTGAGTGTTCCTAGAGCCAATCTCCAGCGACATGCAAATCCAAGTCCCTCCTTCCTCTCTGTTCTTCACCAGACGCATCTTCCTGACCTAAGCGGATGTACGGGCCAGCAGAGGCAGCCGGAGCGGAAGCACGACGACAAAGAAATCCTATTTAAGCTATTCCAGCGTTAGACCTAAACCTAAACAAACCGAAACCGAGTTAATAACTGAGTAACCCCGAGTCTAGGATAATTGCTAAGCTAAGCCCAGCGAGAGCTGCGCACTCGAGTGTAAAAATCAAGTTAATCCAATCGCAGGCACATGTGTGAGCCGTACGTATGCCAGGCATCTCTCGTACATCCAGACAAGTCTAGATAAGTCCTAGTTTAGTTGGCAACTTACTTCCCATTGATTGTGTACAGTATGTTTAGAGGGATTTTGTTATATGTTATATGTGATTTGCGTTTACGAATAGCGCCGGATTACTTGCCCCCGACTCCTCGGTTGCCGTACTCTCTGTTTTTATATGTACGTACTGTAAATTATGCCACATGTATGCGTGTTGCAATTCCAGTGAGCCAGCTTCCAGAGCTGACTCTGGCTGAGCTGGGGGCGGAAATTTATTTCTGAATGCCTTGGTTCGAGCAGTTGAATGCGTTGCAGCCGTGAAACTTTTTCAGTGAAGGCGGAATTTGCATAAGTAGCCAATTTGAGTCCATTAAAAATGAGGTATATTATATAAAAAACACAAAACACGCATTAAAACGCCATATATAACTGTTACTAATTGCTAATTGAAAACTAAAAGTTTAAAAGGGCAGCGGGCGAGTCCAGCCCGGAGAAGAGCGGCAGCGAGAATAAGAACGAAAACATCAACCCATATTAATTAATTATGTTATTAAGTTTGTAAATACATTTTATTGCAAATGGCATAGCACGCACACGCACACACAACACACCATATACCAACACCATACACAACACACAACACACCAAATACAACACTCACCGCATGCAGAAAAAATTAATTTAAATTGTGTAAATAAAAACAGAAATCATACAGCTACACCACCAGCGACCACAAGGCATACAACCGACTGAAAATGCGCAATATATTGGCCAGGACCTGCGGACGGAACGGGACGGTGTGCTGTGGCAAAGGAGGGGCGCTGTACAAGTATGCGGATGCTTTATGGGCTTTGAAACTGTCAAAAACAAGCTGTAATTAATTGCAAAAACACACAAGGGAGCAGGAGGTCTGGTTGCGAAGAAAGGCGGGCAGGTCGGAGGCAGGACCTGGGTTACAGAGACGAGTATAGGATAACGAAACTCCATCAATCAGCCAAATCAGAGAATTGAAAATTAATTACTTTACGGGCTAATAAAGACGGGTGATAAAGACACTGAAATCTCCGCAGCGTACACGCGTCTCGACGCCCCAATTGTCCAGGCTTCGCCTATGGGCAGTAGTGTTTATCGAGAACTTCATCCGCATTCCTGCATCCTGCTCCTGCCGGCGCCCGTACCCATGCCCACGAGTTGCAAGCCCTCAATCAAGAAACAAACATCTACGTAACGAATTATGTACAACTTCTCGACTGTTTATTACACTTAGGCCGCAGTCTTCACTTACGATAGAATACCACATAGGGGATCTCCTCAAATTCGAATTGATGTGTTGTCAGATTTAAGCCAGCATTAACTACCATTCGTTCGTGGTCGGTACGTAATTACAAACATAAAACTGTTAAGGGATACCATTTGAAGTTTGAATAGATCCTTAGTGTGAACCCGGGCAACAACCCAAGCGTAGCGTAATCATTGATACTGCAAAATAATACAACTATTGATAAACTAACGATACTAAAGCGATTTCACAGCCTCCTTGATGTGTTTGTATGTGTATGCGTATGCCCAACTGTTGTCCTGTTGGACAACTAGCGAGTCATTCGACTTCATTCAGAAGAAACAAGTCAAAGTTAGAGTCGGATTCAGTTGGTTCTCACTGTTAAGCATTTCCACTGTAAATAATTTTTATTACCATATGTACGTCGAGTGGCCGATTATGGCCATTCGTTAATTAGTAAAAGTCACAGGCAAGAGGAGCAGAGGAAATTATTATAGGTATTGTACTCACGGCAAGGACGAGGGATGTGGCAAAAGTAACCAACCAACAGTATAAATCCATTCAAATGTTTTCAATGTAAATGCTCCAGCGCATAACTGTACAATTTCAACTTGCAACAATTTGACGAATATGAATTTAATAATAGTAAATATATTAATAAACCCAACAAAAACTACATTGTGCTCGTACATACATACAAGAAAGCGAAACAGCAGAAATACCAAAGCCGAGGTGTATGGCGACCCAGGAATGCATTCAAATAAATCAAGTGATTATCATGGAAAATAAATGTAATTTAAATAATAACTAAAAGTTTTCCGATCTTATCTATGGGGGTGATTGATATGGAGTTTAGGAAATGCGATTCGGTAAGTAATCCTCAAGTGGTTTCGCAATTGCCAATCACGCTTTACAGACGTCCAGCAAACTTCCCGGAAAACGACAAATCTATGGCCATTGTGAAGGCAGCACGTCAACACGCCATAATTGGACTCGATTGTTGGCCCAAAACACACACCCGCGCAATCGGATGCCTATTTGCTAAAGTTCCTTTTTTATTTTGGTTTTTTGAACGGCGCGCCAATTATTTTTCGACATTTTCCTTAAGACCGGCAGTTTACTTTCTGTCAACATTTCATTCAGGGCCCCGCCGTACCAGCCGTTCACTTCGCCAGTGAGAACATGTTGCACTTGGGCACACACCCTGCAACCTCTGCCTCCGTTTAAGTTCGCGCAAAGTTTGTCGAGTGTGTTTGCGAAATCAAATGCATTGAACGCTGCCACCAGACCCTAGAAGCAAACTTTTGTGGCCACCAAAGTTTTGGCAAATCAAATGAACCCCGGGTAAATTTGCCATGCACAAGTGCCGGCACAGGCCAGGGTCGACGCAGAATGAAGATGGGAGAACCGGGACCGGGGAAGGCTCAAAAGTAAAACATTGAACTGCAGAAGTAATGGAGAAAATTCAGCAAGAAATTATAGTGTACACACTGCGAAAGAGAGGTCCTGCCAGGCCACTTCAGGCGGGCCGAGTCGGAGCTGAAGCAGGATCCTTTCCGCACATTTCTCCAGCCAAATGGGCAAAATTGGCTGTTGACAGCTCCGAGCTGAGTGTGTCGAAGGCCTTCGACGTTTGTGAGATTGAAAACTTTGCCATTTTTATTTTCGATTTGCCGTTTTGATTAAAAAGTTTCGCACGAACGTCTAAGACTCGGGCCCTCGTGAGTGGTGCCTAATTTCAGCGCCAGCCTGCCAGCATGCCAGCCTGCCACCACTGCCGAAATTGAAATCGAGCAACCCACCAGCCCCCACCCAGACCCCAATCACACGTGCAGCGTTACACACACAGCCGCAGGCCACACGGTGACAGCTGTTAAGCCGGGCTCTTTCGGTGGCCTGTTTGCTTAAAAGCTCAGCCGTGACATCAATTTATGGTGAAGTTATAAAAATGTTGAATAATCGAATTTTCCAATGCATTAACTTTAATGACATGTCACAGCCCCCAGCTCGCCGCAGACGCACAACCTCTCCTTGTCAACCTCTTGCTGGAGCTGCAGCGCTGAAAAAAATATTTCACCAACGACTTTCTGAATTCTTTAAAATATACAAATGTACTACGTACATAATCGAACAATCTTTGCTTTCAGGAAGAGAAATATTGTCATCGCAGTAGTATTATTTACAATATTGCAATGGTCATATTGGTAAAAATAACATATCAATAAGATTTTTGTTAAATTTCATACTTTATATACTATAGTATACTACATATATACTTATAAATGTGTATATTCCTCTGGCATTGAGCGCCTTTCCGTCCTTGTAAAAACAAACAAATTTCGGAGGCGATGAGAACTTGAGCTACCCTGTTAACAACTTCTATATCCGTAAAACATAAATCAAGTTTAAAATTGTTATTAAATAATTAGACCGATGCAGTATTTTCCTAATTTGAGTAAAATCGGATAGTAAACATTAGAGTTATTAAACAATAAAGCTGGAATTTTATTACAGGCCCTAAAACGATGCATAAACATTCTTTCATTTACGAATTCAACAAAGGTCGTGGGTGCGAACTCAATCAAAGTCTCTTTTTACTTGTTTTTTATTACTTCTTTATTTTACATGTTTCTTGGTTTTATTTTATTGTAGCTACTGTAGCTTTCATACTTGTTAAACTTGATCTTTATAAAGCACAAAGAGTACGGTACCTGGCATCTCACAGTCGAGGACAATCAACTGTAGCTGTTTTTTATAATGGCATTTTACTATCCGCAGGATCAATCCCTATTTCTATTTTAGTTAAAAACCAGAAAGAAAACTACTTAAAACCCGATACATTTCGGAAACTAAGATTCCAAAGCTAAATATTGGAACCCCATTGTATTAATTAAATATATAACTATATCTCAGGATAACGGCTCGTGCAACAAAAAATTGTACACTTTCTAAAATACCTACCAAATTGGAAAATTAACTCTAAATGAAATATCCAACAGGTAATGCCAACATTTTTTTTAGTTTTTACAATTTCCAATTCATTAACCGATCGTTCCAATGGTAACTATATGATCTAGTCATCCAATTTTCATAAAATTAATATACAAATTCTAGAATCATGTTGCATAGCAGTTAGAATACACAGATAATGCAATGAAGACTATTTTTATTGATCTGACTAAAACTATGTTTAATCCTTTTCTACTTTACAATCTTCTGACTATAAACAATTAACATTAAACGTGACACAAATCTTTTTTTAAATAAATAAACATAAATCTCATAAACTATCATTAATAAGTAATATAACTTATGAATTTATAAAATATTAAGTGCAAGATATCACTAGATTTGTAATTCATTAGGGAAATAGGGCACTTTTCGCATCGTCAAAGGCAATGGCAAAGCCACATCAATCACAGTTAAAAGGACGAGAGCACACACAATAAATTTGCAAATAACTTGCAATAACTGTAATCAACACACTTGCCGATCCCACGCGGCAAGAGCAAACAAATGAAACACCGAACAGAACGCAAAACAATCATTCAAATTGCGCATACGCTCTGTGGTCACAAGGTGCAACCTGGTGTGCACACACAGCACCAGCACTCGAGCACTCCTCAGCCGCCGCTGCCGCCGCCGCGCAGGCATTAAGCTGTCATGTTTTTCGCTGATGTTAGAAATTATTGTGCATTTGTGTAAATCCGTGCCACCCGAGCGTGCTGTTCTCGCTGCGCCCTGCAGTTGCCCGTGCCCGTGCCCGTTGTAATTGATTGGAAAGCACCGAGACTAAGCTCGGTTCGATTCAGCCCAGATCCGCTCAGCTAAGCCCCGGCCCGCTCACGCGTTTGCCCTTGGCCTGTCATGAGTCTACCCGTCGGCATTCGTATCTATATCTGTCTCCTGCGCTGCGTCTTGCCTGAACCCACGTCCGACCCGCCCCGTACCCTCGGCAATTGTTTAAAAGCTTTTGCAATATTGTTGGCCACAATGTGGTAAAAGTTTTGCAAGCAGAAAAATGCGCGTATCTCGTGTTTAGCACTTCATATTTATTACCTGTCGAGTGCACTCAAATCACTTGCAGCAGTTGCGGGGCAATCGGACAGGGGCGGGGCGTGACCCAGAAGGCTAAGTGCGGGCGGTGGGAATCCCACTCTGGCAAGGGCAGCAGTTGGTCAGCAAAGTTTAGCCCTTCAGTGTTTTGATAAGCATAATTGATGATGCAACCGTGCAGAGAATCGAGGAAAGAAAAAGTGAAAACAGCAGCAGAACAGAACACAACATCGGGCGCGGCAAGGCTCCATGCTTGGCAGCCACTGGCCGGGCCACACCATGAAGTAAAGCCAAAAGCCATTTACGTCGCTGCCCACTCCAGTGAGAGAAGAAATATTTTTTCACATATTTTATAGCACATTTGTGTATTGAGTGCAAGTGCTGAAAAAAGTTATCATCAATGGCTGCCGGGCACTGCGAGGAGTGCATCATCACGTCCGTGCCGTATTTCACCCTAGACAAAACATATCGCCGACGCACGCCCGCCCGCCCTCCTGCGCTCCCGCCCTTGGCCCACTCTGACCACTTGCCCACTTAGGCGAAGGTCGATAAAAAAGTGCAAGCATAAATTTATTTTTATGTTCTTGGCATAATTAAAAAGTTTTTGCAAACACTCGTATGCAAACTTCTTTGAGTAGTAAAATGTTCTTGCTCTCTAGGGAGCACAAGCTAATTTCGGGACCCATCATTCGTCTGCCGAGCGGCAGATGAGTAAAGAGTCCCTTATGTAGGTTTTATTAGGCTTTGTAATCACATATAATAAAAAAAGTCGAATTAATAAGTTATATTTGCCCAGATGGTTTCTATAGAAAGCCAAATCGATGCAATATTTTTAGAAATAACAACCATATTAAGGATAAATGAATTCAAAAATGAAGAGAAAGGATAAAACAAAGCTACATTCGAGCTGAATCGATTTTTAAGTCCCCAGTACTATAAGGTTTATGCATAAATTTAAAGGATTTTAAATGACTCCTCTGATGAGCTTAAACTAATGTTCTAGAACTTAAAACTACAGAAGTTGTATCTTAGATCACCCCAGTTAGAAGCCATAGCAGATTTAAGGCTGAATTGAGTCTGATATATCATTTGATTTTGCTCAGATTTTCCGACTACATTTAAATACAATCTAAAAATACAATCTACATTTAAATAAACCTAAAAATACAATCTCCGACACTATAAAGTATATAACTTCATGCTTAACATCACCAGCCAAATCGAGTTAGATATGACCACCTGTATATCTACTTGCATATCCCTATGAAATGACAATTCGTTCATATGCACGTACATATATCAGAATTGTTTCAAAATTTTGCACAAGTTATAAGTAAAATTATATTTAATTAGAAAACAAATTCTTCGATTATTTCGATTTTCATTGTATTCCTTTTTTATAAGTTGTATTAAGCATTAATCGTTAACACCATTTAAGCTGGGAGTGGCACTAAAGATCGGTTATGACATTGAACACAAATTTGTAAGCATCAGATGCGTTATATTGTCTATTGTTTTGCCGTATAACAAGAAGCTCTTCAGATTTAACCGAGTCTGTTAACATTGGATTAGACGCTCCGTCATAAACATCAAAGGCTACAAAGGCCCGCACCGGGACTGTGGCAGTTTTTGTCAACTAATATCCATTACTCATTAGAAATTATGCCACCATTTGGCCTTGGAAAGCTAAATGCAGTCACTGAAATATGTACGAAGTCATTAATTTTAATGAACATGATATTGAAGTTGCATCACCCAGATGCAGTGGGAGCAGGTTCTGCCACTGAATCCCGCCCGGACGTGTCCCGGCGGATGCACAGATCCGCGCTCGTGGTGGCCCGCCCGCAAACGCAAATCGACTAATGAGCGTCTCCTGGGTGAGGCCATCCGCAGGAAACTCGCACGCTGTCGGGCGGAACATAATTGACACGCTAAGCACCAATGTCATATAATATCGGATCGCATGGGCTTGAGCATGACATTTGCATTGACCTTGGCCCGCTGTTTTAACAGGGGGTGGCTCCTGTGGCCCAAAAGTGGTGTTAAGCATCAGGAGATGGATTTGTCTGGGTCTGGCTTCCAGGCTTGCAGTCGTTGAACTGGTCGGTTCTTCGAATGGCTTTCTCAGAGTTATTATGCAAGAGCCCAGCGGACAGGGTTTCTGATACTCGACAGCCTCGATTGACCCTAGCTCCTAGCTCATCGTCCAAACACGTGCTTGTTATGCCAACAAGCTGCCATTATTCAACCTCTCGCCAGGAAGCCTTCGACATTCTGTACTTATAATTTGTTGCAGGGCAAATAAACAATAGGCGCCTAGAGGGAGAGGGCTGTGTTATTTGAGCTGCATTCAGAATGTGGGCAGCAGTGGACTTGGGAGTCCGTCTGGAGCCGCAGGGCGTTTATTTTGGCATGCCTGCATACTACTTTTATAAATACTGTGCGACATGCAAGGGGCCCCCTAAGGTTCTCTGGCGGAATCAAATATGTAAAAACACACTCGCACACTGAAGTCCACATGTGCATGCATACATACGTACGTACGTACTGATACACGCTCGTGCAGTGGCGTTTTGAATTTCCGCTTCCGGCCATTTTAATATTATAAGCGAAGGCATTTTGTGCTGAGCTCAGCAGGAGGGGAAAGCCCCTAGCTGGGGATGGAGCAGCTGACGGAGTTTGCCAAGTGTGTGTGGTGTGGATCGCGGTGTGCGGCAGTGGGCGGTTGTAAAACAAATGCTTATGCAAGCACAGCGACAAAGAATTATGAAAAAATATTACGACTCAGGCGGTATTCCTTCGCCTTCACTCATGCATTTAAATTAATGGCCCGCTGGCCGTTTGTATTTCATTTTCGCAATCGCATAAAATATTTCCGCACGTAATCAACTTCATCTCCATCGTCTCAATCATGTCCAGCCAAGCAGGTTCGTCCCGAGCTATGCTGCTTTACATGCTCCTGGGCCTCGCTTAACTCCACTCCGGGTCTTCTTTAATTGCCGGCGCAAACTTTGCTTTTATGGTTGACGGAAAAATCCACTTTGCCATGATATCCGGACTCGGGCCCCGTAAAATTAAACAGCTCAGTCGGGTCGGCAAGCGCCGGGCTGCCGCAGCACTTAAAAATTCTGCCAGAAACACAAAGTACTTTAAATTCATTGCCGAACTGCCAACGTCGCAGCGCTGCACTCCCTACGCCCAAGATTTATGGCCCACGGACTCGCTGGAGTATCTTCCGCCCAACTTAACCCGGCAAAGCTGCACTCGCTCCAACTACACTGTCGTATGTGCCACGTTGCCGAGGTGTTAAATTTGCCATTTGCATAATTGATAAAGCCGATGACCAGGGACGGCAGCTGTCTGCGACGTCAGAGTAGGGCCAAAGTGCTTAGCACGCTGATTTTTGATTTCTGACCTATGTCGGAAGTCTGCATGTCATTCCCATTGCCTTGCCCGGCCTGCACTGGTCCCTGGCTTCCGCTTTTTTGCCGCATAATTCAGATTTGAGCCATTATGGGCCACTACTTCCGCCCTACCTGAGAACGTCAGCGAGTATTCCTGACGACTCTGGCTCTGGCTCCGGCTCCGGCTGCGGCTCCGACTACCTTTGCATGCGGAGAGTGCATTAATTTTTAGGGCAACTTTCTCACGTAGCAACTGCTGCACTTGGAGACCGCAGCGAGGTCTCGGACACCTTCTTACTTTTTTGATTTAGTGGCGTCCGTTTGCCGACGGTGTGCGAATATCGGGATACGGGTGCGAGTTACCAAAGGAAAAGTTTTACTAGTTTGTGCACTGTTTGAAAGTGGAGGTATACATACATTTATAACTCGTCTTGGGGGATATCAGAGACTTGTTCTGCGTAACTAATGCAAAGAGACTTCAAGCACCTCAACTATGACACACAAGAACAGTGTCAATGTGTCCCGAGTTTTCAATTATGATCGGATCAGAAAGAACATACATAGCCAGCCCAAGCTATCACTCTTAGTTAAAGCCTCGATGCTGATTACGGAAGACCTCTTAACGGGAGAAAACTTTTCAAAACACACAGTTAATGAAACTAATCAACTGATAGACTGCGAAAAATGGAATTGAAAAGCGGAGCTGGAGGCCTTGAAAGACCAGTCAGTAAAAATAAACGACGAAGTAAGAAATGCTGCCTAGTGACTTTGGTAAAGAAAATAGCGATCCCCAACGAGTCGTCAAGACAATTCATCATCTTAAGTTGCTGGAACTTTATTTATGAGCCTGGTGTAGGTGGTTGCCCCACGTCTGGGGGGTTCAGTAACCTGCTGGGTAAAGAAAAACCTCCTTTGGGGCTAGGACGTGGCTAGTATACTATATACATATATTCCGTGTGTTTTGGCAACTTGACGAAACCATACCCTGTAATGAGACCGTACAGTTCAAATTGCCGCCCATTATGGCACATTTCCCTAGAAAAGGAGGCCCGCTCCGGCCTCTTAGACCCATTTATCAGGCCGTGCCGACGCCTAATAAACTTCCCACACAGCGCACGGCTCTGCATCCATCGCAAAAGTGAGAAATTACGCTGACGGGCGGAATGTATGCAATAAAAATTTTTCAACTCACGCACACGCAGCGCGCTCTTCCTCAACGGCGGCGGACATCATGACGACGTCTATGGGCAGTGTGAAAAATGACAATCAGCTCGCGGTAAACGGTGCTCGCGGGGCCGCCGGCTCTCGGCGCGGTTATAAATCTGGAGTCGGATTTAGAAGCGCCAAATGAGGCCGAATCGCAGGCAAGCTGCGACACGTACTGCAGCCCCATTCGGCCTCTGACATCCAAGGCAAACGGCGTGCCACATGGAGTCTTCGTCCGAACAACTGCACTGTTCCGTTCTTAATCGAAGCGGCGCTGGGAAATTTAATTTGGCCCTGATTGATTACAGCCGATTTAGCGAACGGTCCCCGAAGGTCCAGCGGAGCAGGATGGGGATGGGAGACGGGCGCGATGGCCATCGATGGTGGACTGTTATGGTCCCTCGGGCGCCCGCTTGACTTCTGACTCCCGTCGGTCCTCAACGTGAAGCTGATTGAATGCCGTTTTTCGGACAGAGCTGCGCGGGAACAAATTTATTTGCTTGTTCTGCTCATTGAATATGCGGGAAATATCGCGGAGAACAGCGAGCAAGCAAATGGCGGGAGCTGGAGTATTTACTTGCCATCGCCTTTGACATTTCCGCATTTCTCCGTCGCCTTCGGCTCCACATGTGTCCGTAATGAAATAAAATTGCGGACTGCACTTCCACTGCCCATTTGACTGTGCCCTTTTGCTTAACGGGCTTTGTGTAAATTTATTGTCGTGGAACGAGAGTCATCCTTGAGCATTTATACATTTAAGTTTGCCAAGTTCTTGTCAATTTATCGAATGCCTTTTATTGAGCTATTCCTTGGCCCGTCGCGGATTTGTCTCCGCTCCTGTAATTGCAAATCTGGTTTCGCCTCGCCTTTCACTTTTCCCTGCTCTGCTAGGAAATTAGCTTGCGCATTTTTTGGTATTTTATGCATCGAAATAAAAGCACGCGAATTTAGAGGAAAAAGTTTTGGAATTGCCATCTTGGCAGATCCTTTATTTGCCAGGATTCTCTTGGCCATTATTAAGAAATGCCTGGCCGAGAACAAATTGGAATAATTGAGATGTTGCCAAGGAGCCAGAAACTTGGCCAGCGCCTTGGGCAGTGCCAACAATCTTGCAACAACTTCGGTGGCATATTAATTCCCGCCTAGACCAAATCGGAGGGAAAATCTAACTTATAATACATAAAGCACACATCAAACCATAGTCTCCTTGAGTCTGCCATATCGGGTTTTATGGCCTCATTGGGCGACGAACTAATCGAATATTCATGCAACATTCTCTTCCGGTGGCGCCACCGTAACCGGTATAAAGCGGTATAAAATATATGCCATCGCTTCTCCATCAGATATTATTAATGTCGCCTTTATTGCTCCACTGAAGGCAAACTCTTTGCCCTTTGAGCAGCCAGCCGTAATTGGAAATGAAAATGGAAAATTAATATCCAGCTCCTTCAGTAAATAATTAAAAGTGAAACGACCAGGCGGACTGCAGTTAAATTTACCTTCGGCCAAGGACAGTAAGAAACAGCAGGCAAGCTGCAGCATTTACGTCGTTAATATGGGGAAACGGAGTTGCATCCTTTGTGTAGTCCATAAATTCGGTATTTAATTTTCACACACACACACACTGCAGTTTTGAACGATCTCTTTGGGGAATAAGGAGGGCGTTCTACCTGTAGCCTGGGACTGAACTTTTAGAGCTGTTGCTAGTGCCAGGACAAGGCGCATCTAACTCGATGCACACTTATGCCGGTGAGCGGGTGCCTTGGCTTCTGAGCGGCGGAAGAGCCGACCAGTTCATCACTTATGGCACACTACTGAATCCATTCACTAGCAGATACGATTTCTAGAGAATAACATAAAAATGATTGCGCTGGCAGCGCAGTTGCCTTGCCTCGATACCGAAACTGGAGCAAATCGTAAACTTCCTTGCACATAATGGAGAATGTTGTGCGAGCACAAACAAAATTCGCCGCCCAAGTACAAAGGAACAGTCCGCAAATTGTGCGAGAAATGCTCGCTTTGTGCAACTCCCTCCGGAGGATGTGCAGTCGGTTGGCAGCGAGGGAAACAAATAAAAATGAAGCTGGCGGAGTTGCACCCTCCCGTGCACGCAAATAGCTCGACTGGCACTGCGGATCTCTGCAGGGATTGGGGGAGCGAGAAAGGGTAGAAATCGATTGCTAGCTTGCCTGAGAGCTGCATTAGATTCACAATCCAGCCCTAATTGACAGGCACACGGACGCATTGCGTATACGCCCTGATACCAAATCAACTTTAACATTCGCTTCTCCGGCTTCGACGCAAGGTAGACATCGTCCATGCCGCCCCAACTATTTGCCTGCGGTCCGGATCACTAAATAAAAAGGCAGCATGAATGGATGGCCAGCAGCCCCGGTGGTTCGTAGTAAGCATGAATCTCGTCAAACAAGGACCCCCAGCACTCATCGTGCATTCAGAGCCCAGCACCGTCAGGAACTGCTGGGAGTGGCGAAGGGCTTGGGGTTGGTCGCTAGGCGTTGAGGTCAGCCAATCAAGCCTTGCCCACCCAGGCAAAGGTTCATTCTACGGCAACAGAGCCATTGCAGCTTTGTGGCCAGACGTTTCCAGTCGTATCTTCTGGGCGTCGTGATAAAAAGAAAACGAAATACAAAAATTAAGCAGCCTGCAGGCTACCTTTTAAAACCGCCAACGGGGCACAGGGGCGGCAGCATTTATTTGCCACAGAAAGAGGCAAAATGCAATAAACATGGACTCGAACCCAGTTGCCATTAAACGAAGCATGCATTTCCCTTCAGCGACAACAGCCAAGAATCAAGGCAGGGGGCGCCTCAGCTGAGTGCGGGCTTTGTTGTCCATTTACGTCAACAGTTCCATACAAGCCGCACACACTGGCACAAGAGCTTGGTATTCGCCGAGCAGTTTCAGATAGATACATAGATAAAATTGAACTGGGATTTGGGGATTGCACAAAAGTAACTGAGCAAATTTCCGCAGATAGTTGAGCTCGGAGCTCCCGCCGCAGCCTCGGCTGTAGTTTACCAAGTTGTGTTGGCAACCAGGCAAATTGAATGCTGATGCACAGAATCAGCGCCAGGACGAAGGCCGCTATAAGTTTGACGAGTTGGGGCGATGTGTGCACTAGTTAAGTGGCCAAAGTGCTTTCAGTTTAAAGTGCGCTCATAAGCCCGGGCAGCGCCATGTTTGGCAATTAAAGACACCTCCCGAAGTTGAATGCCGGACAGCCCGCCGGTCCCTACTCGCTGGATGCAATTTACAACAACAGGAAATTGCATCTGGCACGCGACGCTAATTCACACCGGAAAGGCAGCGACACACGAGCTCGCAGAGCAGGACGTCTTACGCACCGCCACGGCACGGTCCGCGCGCCGTCCATGAACTCGCTGTGGGCCACACACACTGCCTCCCAGCTCAGAAAGCGGACTGCCCAGATTGGCTCACCCTTCACGAATTAATAATGCATCCGTTGTTCTCCAGTCGTTTGTCTTCTTCCACTGCGGAATGTCCTCTTGCTGTCCTTTATTCCCAGTCAACTGAACAGCAGCCTTCATCTTTGTTTCTTGATTTTAAGTTTAAAATTAGACGGGAACTTCGGAGTTGCTAAGTTACTAGAATATTCCCACACAGCTCCATCTGCCTTCCTCCATCCTTTGAACGGATGCCGTTCCAAAATGTCTAAATCCGCTGTTAAGCATCCGATACTTAAACAATAGTTTTTGGAAACAACCTTGAAATCTTCTTCTCGGATAAAATATATCAAAATTGACAATTGATAATAAACAAGGAACTATTGGAAACCGGAAGGATTCGAAGTAAGTGGTTGTCACAATATTGAGGCATAAAATCCAATATTGTAGAAACTAACAAGTTCAAATCGTCATATTTTTGAATGTGCGAAAGAAATTTACTTTTTTCTTGATCAACTGTATGTTGTGTGTTTATGTATAAGATCACTCCTATTAATTTTGTCCACTATCCACTTTTAAAAAGCTGAGTTTTCGCTCTTATTGTTGCTCCAAACACAAAGCAATGTCAAACGACCAAGCTCATATTCGCCGGTAAAATGCGTATTTTCACGAAAATGAGCAAAAATGAACAAAAGATATTATCACTACCGTAATCAACACACTTTTACATATGTATAATACCTAATACATGGGGTATGATACTACAGCATTAATTAGAGATTTCATTAGAGATTTGAAAGCTCTATATGGATTTACACAACTGCGAGCAAGAAGACTATATGGCAATGCATTAAGCTCCGTATCCAGACAAAAAAACGCTTCGCAGCGAAACAAATGTTTTATCTTTTCAAGTGTGACCGCTGATTTTAAAAGCTAGGGATATTTTGCGGTCATACATGCTTGTTTACATGTGCGTCAAATTAGCGTCGGTCAGTTAGCGTCGAAACGGAACGGTGGGAAAATGGAACACGGAGAAATATTTTATATTTTATTTATTTTATAAATAAGGCACTAATTTGAACAAAATAAAGTTTATAAATGCTAAACAACAAATTTACTAATGATTTTTACTGGGTTTGGGGGTATTTGACCTTTGCATCTATTAAAAAAAAGCCTTTGAAAAATCGAGTATTAACAGTTTTTCCAATATCTCGGCTTTTCGGAAGTGTGCCAATATAAGCGGTATGCCAGGATAAAGGACATATATTGTAGTTTTATCCTGCCAAGTTTCATTTAATCCTATCCATAAGTTTTTGAGAAAATTGCATTACAGTAGAGTAACCTCAGGGTCTGCTCCATACAAAATAGGGCAGCAAAACTGGTAAGTCCAATAACTCCAGTTTACGGAAATGTGCGCATATGCACGGTATACTGGCTTACTAAGGAAGAATTAGAGAATATTTGGTGAGAATTTCATAAGTTTCTATCCATACGTTTTTGAGAAAATCGCTCAACAGTGGGGGGTGTATGTGGGCTGTTAACATACCCGCCAACTATGAAAATGGAACCACACGTGAACTAGCAGCGTACCAGACAGCGGCTCGTGACTATCGTGCTCCGTAATATGAAAATCGAACCAGGTGCAAACCAATCACGATTATCGTCTCCCCATACGATTTTCGTTCTACCAACGAAACGCTTAAGTGTGCCAATATGCACGGTATACCAAAGACAAGGGCGAATTTTCCTCTTATTTCGGTTTAAAGCCCATCAAATCCTATCCATACGATTTTGAGAAATTCTCTTTTCCCCATACGATATTTTCGACGCTAACTTTCAAAAACTTCTAGCAACGAAACGCTTAAGTGTGCCAATATGCACGGTATACCAAAGGAAAGGGCGAATTTTCTTCTAATTTCGGTTTAAAGCCCATCAAATCCTATCCATACGTTTTTGAGAAAATCACTCAAAAGTGGGGGGTGTATGAGAGCTGATAACATACCCGCCAACTATGAAAATGAAACCACACGTGAACTATCAGCTTACCAGACAGGAGCGAACCAATCACGATTAAAATTATCCGAACGTATAGGTCATTAGTTGTTTGGAAAATTCATTTTTAATTTCACACACATGCACACATGTGATTTAAGCAGACCTGCCATACGTTCGGATATTTTTAGCCTAATTCTTTTATATTTGGGAGGCATATTTTGTAGAGATGCTTAAATTGACAATAAGAATTTAATTTCTGGCGGGGAACTCATCGACAGGGCATGAGTCGTGCTCATATCGATAAATAGCCAGTTTTATTAATTAAAAGGGAAACAAGAAAAACTTGAATTTCTCGAAATCGTATGGATAGAATGTAATGAGATTAAATTCGAAATTAGAGAAAAATTGGCCCTTTCGAATGAGATACCGTGCATGTTTGCACACTTAAGCTTTTGATTGGCAGAATTTTTTTAAAGTTAGCGTCGAATTTACATGGCGTATATTACCAGGGCTGCAAACACATGCTGCCGTTGTAAATACAATAATAATTAAATAAGTGGGGAATAGCCAATTTCTCCTGAAATACTGAACGGATTTTGATGAAACACCAACCAAATTGCTCAAAATGACAATGCCGTTCATTGGGCATACATATTTAACATAAATGCTTAAATTTTCAATAGGAAAATTTTTTGTTTAATATATATATATATTGAGCTCTCTCTCTCTCTTATTTGTGGTCTGACTTCCGCCAACATGGCGTACATTGGCAAATAAAAATAATTGATAATGTGGGGTTTTCTCTTAAACGACGCAACGGATTTTAAAGAAACATATACGAAAATGTCCAGAATGGCGATGCCGATCATTTTACATAGGTATTTTATGCATTTATTTTAATTGTCAATAAGAATTTCATTTCTACTCATCTACTCATCGATATGCAATGAATCGTATCCATATCGATATGGTGCCAGTGTTATTAATAGGAATGTAAAAGAGAATTTCGCAAAATCGTATGGATAGAATTTGATGGGCTTTAAACCGAAATTAGAGGAAAATTCGCCCTTTCTTTTGGTATACCGTGCATATTGGCACACTTAAGCGTTTCGTTGCTAGAATTTTTTAAAAGTTAGCGTCGAAAATATCGTATGGGGAGACAGCACGAGGCGCTAGGTTTCGATATGGTGCCAGTGTTATTAATAGGAATGTAAAAGAGAATTTCTCAAAAACGTATGGATAGGATTTGATGGGCTTTAAACCGAAATTAGAGGAAAATTCGCCCTTTCCTGTGGTATACCGTGCATATTGGCACACTTAAGCGTTTCGATGCTAGAATTTTTTGAAAGTTAGCGTCGAAAATATCGTATGGGGAGACAGCACGAGGCGCTAGGTTTCGATATGGTGCCAGTGTTATTAATAGGAATGTAAAAGAGAATTTCGCAAAATCGTATGGATAGAATTTGATGGGCTTTAAACCGAAATTAGAGGAAAATTCGCCCTTTCTTTTGGTATACCGTGCATATTGGCACACTTAAGCGTTTCGTTGCTAGAATTTTTTGAAAGTTAGCGTCGAAAATATCGTATGGGGAGACGATAATCGTGATTGGTTCGCTCCTGTCTGGTAAGCTGATAGTTCACGTGTGGTTTCATTTTCATAGTTGGCGGGTATGTTATCAGCTCTCATACACCCCCCACTTTTGAGTGATTTTCTCAAAAACGTATGGATAGGATTTGATGGGCTTTAAACCGAAATTAGAAGAAAATTCGCCCTTTCCTTTGGTATACCGTGCATATTGGCACACTTAAGCGTTTCGTTGCTAGAAGTTTTTGAAAGTTAGCGTCGAAAATATCGTATGGGGAAAAGAGAATTTCTCAAAATCGTATGGATAGGATTTGATGGGCTTTAAACCGAAATAAGAGGAAAATTCGCCCTTGTCTTTGGTATACCGTGCATATTGGCACACTTAAGCGTTTCGTTGGTAGAACTTTTTGAAAGTTAGCGTCGAAAATCGTATGGGGAGACGATAATCGTGATTGGTTTGCACCTGGTTCGATTTTCATATTACGGAGCACGATAGTCACGAGCCGCTGTCTGGTACGCTGCTAGTTCACGTGTGGTTCCATTTTCATAGTTGGCGGGTATGTTAACAGCCCACATACACCCCCCACTGTTGAGCGATTTTCTCAAAAACGTATGGATAGAAACTTATGAAATTCTCACCAAATATTCTCTAATTCTTCCTTAGTAAGCCAGTATACCGTGCATATGCGCACATTTCCGTAAACTGGAGTTATTGGACTTACCAGTTTTGCTGCCCTATTTTGTATGGAGCAGACCCTGAGGTTACTCTACTGTAATGCAATTTTCTCAAAAACTTATGGATAGGATTAAATGAAACTTGGCAGGATAAAACTACAATATATGTCCTTTATCCTGGCATACCGCTTATATTGGCACACTTCCGAAAAGCCGAGATATTGGAAAAACTGTTAATACTCGATTTTTCAAAGGCTTTTTTTTAATAGATGCAAAGGTCAAATACCCCCAAACCCAGTAAAAATCATTAGTAAATTTGTTGTTTAGCATTTATAAACTTTATTTTGTTCAAATTAGTGCCTTATTTATAAAATAAATAAAATATAAAATATTTCTCCGTGTTCCATTTTCCCACCGTTCCGTTTCGACGCTAACTGACCGACGCTAATTTGACGCACATCTTGTTTACTATATTTTCAAAATGTTGATAAAAAATTAAAAACAAGATAAAAACTACTATTGCTCTGGCAGCAATTATTGCCGTAATGGATGAGGCAGATTCTAAGCCAAATAGGAAGCGATCAAAGTATTGGATGAGCACATACAGACAGATCAATTAAAGGGCGATATTCTTCCAATGTAAGCATTGTTTACATATTTTTATATCAATAATATACATACATCCTAACCATTATCTTTTGTTTGTTTTATAATTAGAAAATCTGCACCAAAGTCCTATGATGTTTTTTGAAAATTTAACGGATTTACGGAACTGAAGAAGGCATAGGGAGGGGGGAAACGGTCGCAAACAGTCTGTTTTATAAAATTTGTATTCTTATTCGCAGCCCGCTCGAAAAATACTAGAAAGTGCCCGACACTTTTCTAGTATATTTGTTTTCTTGTCAGGTTACCGACCTATAAAACGGCCGCTGACAAACAAGCGTTTTCAACTATTTGCCTCTCGCTCTCTCTCACTGCTTAACGACGGTTTTCTACTGTCTGGATACGGATCTTAATACGAAAACACCTGGAGGGAAACTAATAGGGAAATCCCACACAGTACATCGGCAGACCCCCGATTGAAGACGATCAACCGCTTCTCCATAAAACTATTTTGGAGATAGCCATGTTTGGAAGTGGAGCTGATGAAAGGAGGCATGTATGATCTTCATGAAGAGCTCAAAAAAGAAGGGTTTAACTTGTCGAGAAGCGCAACCTATCTAAGACTGTTGCCTAGAAGCTCTTCATCGATTGAAGGAAAACGTCATGTTAGAACGGTACCGGTAAAGCTTTGTCGAGTCCAAGCAGATTATCACAAGCAGCATAGATATTTTGCTACAGCATCTATAAAATATCTTGAAAGCGTTGCCTCTGTTCTCGGCCCTGCTCAAGTTTTTTATTTGTAACAAGACGAAAAGGTTAGGGTGCCAATTGGATTGACTGCTGCAAATAAGCAAGCACCTCTGCTTATGCATCTTGAATACAAGGTCAAGCTGCCAAATCACGATTGGGTTTTAGCCCCAAGGCATAAGCTAATCCCATCAGTTTATGCGGGTATAATCATAAGTCCACAAAAACTGGGAGACCCGAAAGCAGTTGGTTATTCTGACCCCACATTTATAAGCATAAGGAGTGGAAAGCATTCTTCACCTACTGCTGGAATTTCGACATTATTGTGAAGCTTGAGTCTTTTAAATCAATAGCAAGGACCGATGAAGGACTAGTCAAGCCTGTGGTTATTATAACTTCCGATGGTGGCCCTGATGAAAATCCCAGATATGGTAAGGTTATTTCTCATGCAGTACAACATTTTAAGGCATACAATTTGGATGCAATTTTTGTTGCCACAAATGCTCCAGGTAAAATGTCTATGTAAGTAATAGCTAAATTATATCATAAAATCCATTTTTATTTCAGGAAGAAGTGCTTTCAACCGAGTCGAAAGGAGAATGGCCCCACTTAGCCGGGAATTGTCTGGGTTGATTTTGCCGCACGACATGTTTGGAAGCCATTTGGATAACCAAGGCAGAACCACAGACTTCGACTTAAAGAAAAAAAATTTTAATTCGCCAGGAGAACATTGGCCAAAGTTTGGGGCAACATGGTTCACGATAACTTTCAAATAATGACTGCCAAATATTGTCTACCTAACGAAGAAGATGCAGAACTGGATGACATAGATCAGTACTGGTGAAGAGGATTACATCAAATTCTACCTGACAGATTTTTCCCTCCTCCTATAGTTGTTCAGGGTGTCTCTGAAATAATGGTTTCCGAGAACAATGAGAAGGGCAATTTTCTCGACCTAATGCAACGCAGAGCTCTTGTGATATCAATAAATAAACACATGATATCAATAAATAAACACATGATATCAATAAATAAACACAACAAATATTTGCAGGTAAGCTTTGTCTAAATTTTATATATTGAATGTGATAATATCACACTCCCCACTTTCACTCTAGATTCCCTACGACTTGAATTGTCCGTCGGTACATAGCCAACTTCAAAAGCGCATATGGAAAACGTGTGGGTTGTATTTTGCATCACAAAAATCAGCTACTCGGCATGCAATAATTCATAAAAATGTAGCTGTAAGCTTCGATAAGAAATCAAAGAAACCCCTTTATCGTGTGGCTGGACGGCGAAAGGGAGAATGCCTAGTAATTCAGTCATACGAAGGATGTGAAGACCTCGAATGGCTTTACGAGGACTATGTAGACGACGAAGACGAAGATGATACCTGCGGAGATCTAGAGATTTTGACAAGCCAACTTCCAATAATAAATAATATAAAGATTGGCTGTAATCTCCTTTTGAAAATACAGATTAAAAGAACAAATCTTCTTTTTTTGTGATTACGTAATCATTGTTAGGGGGGAAGGGTGTTCATCAAATGATTACTTCTGATTACCAGGGGGGGAGGGGGTCAAAAATCGCAGAAAACGTGATTACGTAGTATATGGACGGCCCCATATATGGGGCAACTTCCGTTTGAAATTTTATAAGCCGCATATACTTTTGGTTCGGGTTTAACATTTTAAAATGCTTTCTGTACAGTAGCCTTGCATTTGCCATCGATGCAGCTGCCTGAATGCCAGGTTTCCCGGATTCCCACCACTTTCTTCGTCAGTGGAGGCATCCGAATCGAAGTTGATAATCCTCTCAATATCATCATTTGATAAACCTTTCTCTTTCGGTTTCAGACTATGGTGTATATATATTGTGTATTGCAATGGCCCAAATCTGCCCACAAGCAACTTTACAACTTTGAAAATTCGTCACCTCGTTATTATTGAAAATATACACATATTTTATTTTATTCTCTAGCATTTCACAAAAAATTTTTCACGACGCACGTTTAGTATGTTGAAAACAATTTCGTCAAATTATGTGCAAATTCGATTTTTGTTTATCACATGAGTACACGCATCCATCCTTATATAAGAATAATAATAATAATATAGTATAGGAGATTTGTGGCATAAAAGTCCCGCTGCTGCTTATTGGGGACTCTGTGATCCGAGCTGAGCTCAAAGGAGTCTTCAATAGTCAGCCTACGACCTTGAAGACCTTTCAAGAGTGCGAAGTCCAAAGCAGAGGGTATTCCACCATTACAGGGGAAACAGGTGGGTCTTCCTGTGGCGAACACATCCGCTCCCAAGTTGTCCAGAGCTTCCACAATTGCACCTCCTCTCCTATCCGCTCTGACACTGCCCCATCTGCGATGCTTAGCATTAAAATCACCTCCGATAAAAGCTTTGTCTCCACAAATGTTTAGCATGGCCTCAAAGCCATCACATGTCCAGGCAGGACGAGGCGGCAAGTAAACCGCAGCCACATCCAGTTAACCCATGTCAGTGCTGAGCACAATCCTCGCCATCTGTAGCAGTCCCAATCGTATCGGGCTTTGCTGGTAATAAGGCAGGCCGTGCTTAACTAAAATGGCTGCTCCGCCCCTAGAAATCGCACCCGGGAAGTCCGCCCTGTGTAAACTGTATCCTGGAAAGCTTATGTACTCTCCGTGCTTAAGGTGGGTCTCAGACACCAGCATTATATCAATGCTGTGCCCAGAGAGGTACACCAGAAGCTGCTCCCGATTGGCAAGGAGACTTCTGGCATTCCATATGCCCACCTTAATGATTCCCATGAGCGATATTCATTCCAGCTTGTAAATCTCGCACCACCAGCGAGATCATGGCTAGGGAGGCAGCCAACTGTTCCACAGAGTTCTTTAGGGAAAGAAGCATAGTCACTACCCTTGTCATATCCCAATCAGGGACAGCGTTGAGAGGCTGCTGGGCATTGCTAGCCCTACCACGGCTTCCTAGCAACGGGAAATCATCGTCCAAGTCATAGGCTGCCTGCTTAAATCCAGGAGGATTGTTTCTTACTCCCAGATTTGGAGTAGGCTGGAACTGCTGCGCTCTTGTCCTACTGGCATAAGAAACCCCAGACTGCAGCATAGCCGAGGGCACCGTAGACTGCCCAATATAGGCAGACCTTGTAAAATTATGAGGCTGCTGCATCACCTTAGGGAGAACACCCTTAAGCTTTAGTGCATAAATGCGGCATTTTTTATCATATGCAGCATGATTGTCACAACAATTGGCACAGCAGAGGTCAGCTGCAACTAAAGCTCTGCAGTTCTCCGATCCCGTCCAATGGTCTTCCGCACATCTACCGCAAACAGGCGGCTTGAAACAATAGTTCTTTGTGTGATGAAAGCCAAAACACCTAAAACATTGCTTAAGTCTATTTGAGTCCTTTTTGGGCTCCACCGTTACTCGGTGCCTACCCAACTTAGATATCAACAGAGCCTCCCTGTTGTTTACAGCATGCTTGAGATCAACGAACCAGACTACGTCCTGACTCCCTTGGCGCCGGGCACGGTTCGAGGGGTTATACAGATTAACTATCGTATGCCCCAGCTTAGAGAACTCATTCATAATAAAGTTCCTTGGCATGGTGCTGGACAAATTCTTGATAACCATCCTGAACGGCCTGTCCTCCTTAAGACAGAAATGTGTATAAATAACATTCTTTTCTGTCAAAAACCTCGCTATGATACGATGAGTGGAGGAATCCTTAGCATAAATACGCATGTCTCCTGAACGAGCAATGCGAAGCTCGAAGCCATCATCTTCAACCACCTGGAGGAGCTCATTCTCCATCGCCTCCACGTTGTTAACATTTGGCACTGTGATCGGCCTTGGCTTGGCCAGGGCGATAGGAGCAGGGCTAGCTGCCAGCTGGGAGACAGCAACCCTCTCCCCAACATCCAGAAATGCATTTTCCACGTCAACATCTTCCACAACATCCATATTTTGCGGCAGAACATCCATATCAAGGGCAGCAAACCTATTTGTATTATACGGTTTGCTGGTTTTGGCCTTTGTACACATTGCGTCCACAACAGGGGCACGCCTCTTACTAGACGACCTTTTCTGGACGGTTTGCCAGCTCGGCTGGGGATTTTGAAAGAGTTCCGGCTCCTCTCCATTGTGGAAGTGCTGTGGACTCAATGGCGTCCAGAAGTTGTGCCGAGCTTAACTTGCTCAACGCTTTGCTCGAGAGCAGGTTTTTCCGTCAGAGTTCGTCTTACCCGCCGCACAGTGTAAGATTTTGCCAATCTAGACGCCTAAACTTAATAACTTTTCTAATTTTTGAGATATAACATTGAAATTTGGAATGTACATTCTAATGGGCCCAAAGTTTCGGGTAAAAAATGGGCGTGGCATTTTTGTGGGCGTCAAAATCTTAAAAAAAAGTGAGTTTTAAAACATAAAAATTAAAAAAAAAATAATAACAAATTTTGTTGGCATTTTTAAGCAATTACATATTTTGTCGGTTTTTGTAATATAGGCTCATACTATTAGTTATAACTTCAAAATTATTTGTCGAAACTCTGAAAAGTAAAGTTTTTCTGAAACATAATTGATTAAGAAAGTAAAAAAACTTTGCTTCATATTTTTTTGATTTTTTTTAATGAAATAACAGTAACTTATATTTCATAAAAAAAATCAACTCCATTTTTGTTCGCCAACTTAAGACTCCATTTCTGATTCAGAACTTTCGTCATAATGTCGATCCAAATCTAAAAGTTGGGTCACATTTTCTGGAAGTTCTGTATGCCTAGATTTTGGTGGTGTTCGCATATTCGCAATAAATGGATCCGATGATAATAGAAGCCTGTTCAACAGATCAACATTTGTGTGCACCGGCGAAGCTTTCCTTGTAAAATGCTTTCGAAAACTTCGCACTTCCTTATTCCGTGCTTCCTGTGCTTCCTCTTAAAAATTTCCAATGGGAAGTATGCAGCTAGATATTATTTCTTTTCCATGGAATAGGATTTTGTGCACAGTTACTGGCATATAGTACCACGAATATTCCCACAAATAGAGCTCTACTGTTTCAGATAGGTACTGCTCAAATGCTGAGGTATTGATTGGGCAACAACTAGCTATACACGTAAGAATTGTCCGAAATTTAACTATAAGGTCAATATTTATTATTGTAATTTTCGCAGACACTTCAGCGTTAGAGAAAAACCTTCTTCCGGTATTGCCATCGTTATCAATCAAGAGGCCCCTTTCCTTCTTAAAACCGTCTTGTATTTCCCTTTTTCGTGCGGCAAGCTTTGCTTTATTTTCTTCGCCAGACACGTACCATTGTTTTATATCTATTATATACGCAATATGTAGTAAACACGCATGTAGGGGGAAGAGACCAAAGGCAAGCATTTCTATATCAACATGGCGATTGGCTTATGCTGTTACTGAATTCATCAACTTTGGTGTGGTTCCGCATATTTGCTCCTTGATTTTTTTCACCTCTTCTTCTTACATCTCGTGATTCCTTTGTGAACACAAATCTGATAGGTCGGCAGTATCTTGTGGACGAAGGTACTGGGTTTTGCCAATATATAGATTTCGCCGTTCGACATAAAGAATATAACAGAAGAGGAACCATGGATATGAAAAATAGAGATTCGTTGGACATACTTTCCTCTGTCATCTTTTGCTTATATCGCGACTGTTCAGCCCCAATTTATTATAATATGTACATCATCTAATTCAGATAGTCCCTCAAAAAATTCTTCTTGAGCACTTATTAATCGTTTAACTGTGTGATCTATAAGTGATTGTAAGCTTATTTCAGCATATGACTCAGTAACTCTTATGCCGTCTGGATAGCATAACATTTTTGACTCCTTAACTAGATCGTAATATGGATATAGTTTTGGACTGACCAATTTTGTATGCTCCCGTAAAGTATTATATTGATGCATTGATAAGTTTGTATCAATAATAAGGGCAAGTGCTTGATCTGGCGAAAATCGGTTGAAACTTCTAGATAATTTGGCTTTCTTCATTAGAGTACCAGTTGACGCGGGAGCTTCGAAATTTTATTTAACAAAGTCCGTTCTGCGGCTGATAACAATTCTTTTTTATCAATATCTCACATTATGTGCTGGCTTTTCTTTTGTTGTGTTCTTAAGCTACACTCATGAAATCTTTTTTGGGCCTTCCACCATTGTTTGAAGTCGAAGCACCGATGTTCAATTGGTAGTCTTCGGCCCTTATAGTCCCTGCAGCCATATTGCTGCGGTAACGGCCGTGACAAAGCGCGAGCGCGCGCGTTATTCAATTGCATATCATTTGTCTATTAAAAATGTATCTGATGAATGACCACTTGGTCATCATTATAGAAGTATTTAGCTTTATTTTGCGAAAAGAACGAAGTTTCTAGCACATCTTGAAACCGAGTTATATTACTGTAAAGTAGGGCGTTTTTGGAAACTTTAAGCGCGTTTTTTGCAAAAATATGACGTGATAGAAAAATTATGACTACAGATTCGGATTCAGCGTCCAAAAATCTATAAGAAAAGGTTTATCGCATTCCAGATACAGAAATCGTGTTGCACTGTGTTATCAGGCGCAAAAACAAAAACCGCAGATGGTCTTCCGACCCGTAAACATGCCACGCATAACTGACTATGGGGAAAACATGAATGTTCTGGACTTAAACCACAAACTTTTAAGGATTGGCCTTGTGATTTGTTGATTGTCATGGCAAATGCAAGACGTATCGGAAATTGAATTCTTTTAAATTCAAATTGCATATCTGTTGGGATCATCGGGATCCTCGGAATAAGAACTTCCTCACCTATTGAAGCGTAAATTACATTGTTCACAGTTTTGGTTGATTTATGTTTCGAAGCGTGATTACAACAGAGCCAACCTTTAGGCGTAAAATAAGATCATTGAAATAATACATTCAATTAAATGCGTTACAAATGAAGATGAAGCCACAAACTATCCAGTATAATTCTTAAACTCTTTGGGTGTGCAAAGAGTTTAAGAATTATACTGGATAGTTTGTGGCTTCATCTTCATTTGTAACGCATTTAATTGAATGTATTATTTCAATGATCTTATTTTAAATTATGTAGTTCAGGCAAAGACATTAGAATATACAAGATGCGTTACGCCATACGATTTTTTTGCACACGATTTTTTCGTGCTGGCTTTTGAACTGGCTCCAGGCTCTCTTTACTTTTGTTCAAAAGCCAGAAAGAGAGCATTGTAGAGCCAGCAGCTCTCTTGTACGCATACAGCGACAGGAATCGACTGTTTGTGTGCACACGCATTGTAATTGCATGCAAATGTTGGTGAAAAATATGTAAAGCAAACGATTTGTATTCGCTCATGCTAATAAATTTCATATTTATTTTATTTTTTTATTTGTTTAAAATAAATTAATTTGTATATATATATTTTTTATAATTTATGTATTATAATATTTTATTTCTTAGTCAATTTAATTAAATAATTGTAAAAACATATATAATTTTGAATTTATATTAACTCTAATTATTAAGAACATTTATTAAAATATTAAATTATATAATATACTTACGATATGTATATAATATATTCTACATGTACATATTGCATAAATTACTTATTTTTAGTATTTTATAAAAAAAATAAAATTTAGTTAAATGATTTTCTGAAACTCAAATTTGTTTTAATTGCCCGCGTACGATAAGCATGCGGCGTAAGAAAAGCGCGCCAATAGTTTATTTGCCCCTTTTTGTTTCTCTTCTTGCGTTCGCCTAAAAGCCAACAAGTGCATAGAGTCCCACCTGAACAAATTTTCGAAGTTTTTCAGTAATTAAGCATTTTCAATCTATACAAATTAAGCCGGTGCTTTAGTGACATAAGTGGCAATAAGTGCGTGTATAAATTGTGTTGATAAATAAAGAAACAACCAAATTACAACGTTTTGATTGTTTGGGAATTTTTCGCGCCAATTTTACGTGCTGCTGCTGCTGCTGCCTATTGGACAGGTTTGAGTTTTTTTATATTTATTGTTGCAATATTTGAAAATGGCAGAAAAGAAAAGAGCACAGGTTAGCGGAAATAAGTGCAGCCTGCCCCACTGCCAGAAATCTAGGCGCGATTTTCCCGCCCTTAAATTATTTAAGTTTCCAGAAAAAGATCCAGAAATATTAATTAAATGGGCAGAAAAATGCCAGTTTACTGAAGATTTTGTGGCAAGCACTTCATCATTGTTTTTATGCCAAGATCATTTCTGCCCAGATGATATTGGGATAAAGTATCTAAAGCGGGGATCAATCCCAGATCGCAACTTAGAGAAAAAATCTAATGATGACCATAATGACGATTTCAATGCTCTCAGATCTCCTCCACCAAAAAGACCTCGCTCACAGTCACCTGCTGGAAATTGTCGCCAGTGCCATAGAAGCACAAAAACATTGAAATGTTTCCAAAATAAATTAGCATCTTTTAAAAAATTGTCTGAAGATAGACAAAAGAGAATAAAGATGCTGCAAAAAGAAAATTCAAATTTAAAACGAAAGGTGATTAGGTTGGAAGATAAATCAAAAAAAAACCTACTTTCAGAAATTGATAAAATGAATTTAACTGGAAATGAAAAAATATTGGCGAAAATGCTTTGTAAAGAAAAGAAAGGAACAAATATGAGATGGAATGATTCCGAAAAGTTGTTCGCTCAAAGCATTTACTACAGGTCGACATCAACATATATGTTTTTAAGGGACTCTTTGGAATTGAATCTTCCGAGTCCATCTTCCTTACAAAAATGGAATAGCATTAAGAAATTACAGCCAGGAGACAACGAATGTTTGTACTCAGCCCTTAAAGATACTATTAAGGAAATGGCTAAATCGGAAAAAGAATGCATTATAACATGTGATGAAGTTGCAATTAAAAAAATTTGACGTACAACTCCTCAGTTGACGTAATTGATGGCTTAGAGCATTTAATTGAACGGTCTAATAAAATGGGAAGCCACATTTGTGTATTTGCAATAAGGGGTATTTTAAAGAAATGGAAATTTATTATAAACTATTTTGTAGCGGAAACAAATATTAAGGGAGAATGCTTAAAAAGCCTTATTTATAAAAACATTAATATTGTAGAAAATATTGGGTTTAAAGTAAGAGGCGTTGTTTACGACCAAGGAGGAAATAATAGAAAATGTACCTCATTACTTGGAGTAACTAATGAGAAGCCTTACTTTAAATTCAATAATAAAACATATGTTTTATGACATTCCGCATCTGTTTAAATCTATAAGAAATAACTTATTGAAAGCTAAGTTTGAAACCCCTGACGGAATAATTGATTTTGATGTTATACGAGAGGTATACGAATTAGAACAGGGATCAGTAACGAGAATGACTAAATTAACAAGAAGTCACGTTAATCCAACCAGATTTGAACTTATGCGGGTATGTTTGGCAACCCAGACATTTAGTCACACTGTTGCAGCGGCAATTAAATCCTGTATCCAAAATAAGCAACTCCATCGAAATAGTTCCGAAGTGGCAGCCTCCACCGCTGCATTTGTCCAAAGAGTTAATGATTACTTTGATTGCCTGAATAGCAGAGTATTAACTGACAAAAACCCCATGAAATGCGCACTTCAAATTGACAATATTGTTTGGAATAAACTGAAGGAAATGCAGGAATACCTAAAGAACGTAAAATACCAAGGAAATAATATATATTGTATTGATGGCTTGCTCCAAACAACTGAGGCTATGTTTGGAATCGTTAAAGATATATTTAAAGACCACACGGATCACTTCTTCTTTTTAACTAGTCGCGTTAACCAAGATCCTCTTGAAAATATATTTGCGTGCGTTCGTGCAAAAGGTGGTAACTGTAGAAACCCTTCTGTCAATGAATTTAATATAATAATTGCAAAACTTATATCCTTGCATATTTTTAAATTTTCCCAAAAGTCAAATTGTGAATCAGATGATGATGTTATGTTGCCAGTAGAGTTTGATTCAATTATATATCAGCCTGGCATTGAAAAAAAAGAAATGGAGCAGCAAGAATATTCTGTATCCTTTTCAGAGATTGTACAAGACAATGAGAGGTACTTTGACAAAAATATAGATAACTTTTTAAGCAATGATGTACCCATTGAATTAACCTCGAGTAGATATTTTTGTGGATATATTGCAAGGGCATCAAGTTGTGATAATTGCAGATCGTTACTCATCAAAGAAAACGAGCAATTAACAGCTCCATCTGAGCTTTTTATATATGAAAAAAACTACTCGAGCGACTCTGACTTTGGAAAATTAAAAGCGCCGTCTGATACTTTTTTTAATGTATGCAAAATACACATTAAAGTTTTTGAAAATATTTTTAAGAATAATAAAAAACAAGTCCACATAAGAAAATTTATTGTTGAGCAATGTATTAAATGCACGAATGAAAGTATTGATTACTCATTATGGTTTGATATAAATAATGAATGCTATGTGCATAAAATAGAACTAGTAAACAAACTTATAAAAGTTTTACTTTTTAAGCATTGCAAATGGACTGTGATATCTGATAGGCAGAAGAGGCAAGCTAAGCTCAATATTCTAAGCCATAAGTAATGAAATAGCAACAATTTTATATAAATAATAAATGTAGATTGTGCAATGTGGACTAGGCCTCTTGGGGATACCACAATAAAAAAACGCGCCAAAAAGTCTACCCCAAGGGTGGTGTGGAAACGATTTAAACAAATATTTATTTTGCTATTATTTTTATTTTATTTTATTTAATTTTTAATATTATAAATAAAAAATAAATAATTAAAATTTTGGAATTATATATAATTTTAATGCAAAGTATACAAAAAAATGAAACAAGAAATATGCAGGCATTCAAACACTAGAAAATGTAAACAAGCTAAAATCAAAACAAACTCATTGTATACAAATAAAGTGCAATACAAGTTTGAGATCAGCTGTTTTTGCTGCCACCCTCGGTCCCCTTTCTACCCAACAAGCGGTCAGCGGCACAAATTATCTAAATTCAATTTTTGGTGCTTCCCAAAAGAAGCGCACACATATTCACGCACACATACGCATTTCCTTGTTGTGTTTACTCATACAAACAAGCGAATTCTATTTTTAGAATTTTACGCTCTCAACTTTATGAGAGCGGATAGAGAGCGATTGTCGTTGCCATCAAAAAAGCAGCTTCATATTGCAAAACGAATGTATGAACGTTCCTCATCTTGTATATTCTAATGTCTTTGGTTGAAGGTTGCTCCGAATCAATTCGAACCGTCGACGCCCATTGGGGAAGTGCCGCAGATTTTGGAGATTTTTGTCATAACAAAATTTAATTTCAAAGTGGTCAAACGTTTGCTAGATTTTAATAATTTAAAATTGATTCTAAAGTTATAGGTATTTACTTTAATAAACTGATTTTGTGAAAAAAATTTGACTGATTTCCTATTGTTGGTGTATATTTGAGTGAATATCCTTTTTTTTATACTATGTGAACGTAATTTTCAGGTTTAAGTAGACTTTTATATACAAATGTTACCCCCCGATTCCCCCTTTATGAGTCATAGTGTATTAGTTAATGTTTTAAGGTAATAAAAATATAGAATGTAGCTGCTGATATTTGCTGATTTGTCTATATTCATTAATACACTCATGCTGTCTTACTGTTTTCAGGGACGAATTTTGGGTGCAATCTGCTGCTCCTGCATTGTTTGTGGTGTTTCTTTTGTGCTTGTGGTCATAATAAGAGCTTAATCGTTAAATTTCAATCTGATCTGATCAACAGGTCAAAGGAAGCTACCAAAACGAGAAAAATCCAAACTTTTGCCATCTTCATTTGAATTGTTGGAAGATGTTTAAAAAATATTTGCATTAAAATTGAAATCCTTTCAATTTCTACTGTTATTAATATAAACAAATTATTTCTTATATATTTTTGATTAAAAAACTCGAGAATTTTATTTGTTAATTTGTGGCGGTGGGCGGAGGGGGAATGGGGCTGAAGAGGGAGGAATTGCACTTTTAAAAGTGTAAACATAAGATAATTAAAATATAGTAAACATCTTTGATGCCGATAATAACATTTCAGCGCTTCAACTCTACTGAAGGTATTTTTTCGCGCCTTATGCCTTACTACGGTGAAATGGGAGCTATAGGATATAGTCGTCCGATGGAGCCAATTTTTTGCTATATGTTTAAAATATTTTTTTAGATTTTTGGGGAAATTTCACATCGATATCTTAACGAGAAGTATTTATGACCGCGGCTCCGTACAAGCGCAACCACTGTGCGATGGTACCCTTGTCATAGTTGAAAGGGTAGTAGAAACTGCCGAGGTGCTGGCAGCCGTAGTGGACGTAGTGGAGGTAGACGTCATCGTCATCATAGTTGGCCTCACAATATTCGATGATGAAAAACTTTGTTTATCGTGAAAAGAGCGACGAGACCTCGGTCCATTTGTCCACTTTTGAATAGAGGAGTCACCTTTGGGTGACTTCTGTATAGCAGAAACCCAAGCCACAGACACTTAAGGAATGTTGCTTCACGAAACAATTTTTTCCTGTTTGAAAATTTTCCAGGAGAAATTTTGTGCTTTAGATTTTTTCTAGAAAAATTTAGATTCCGTTTTTTTTCCACAGCTCAATAAAGCAAGACGACCGAACTGGTTGACGTACAAATCAAACTCGATTAGTGGGTATTATTAATATTTCTGTGTCTTCATTTTGGCTATTAATTTTAATATCAATCATCATCTCTTCAATGTCTTTAACTGTTTGTTCCTTTTCTAATTCCGAAAATTTTGTAAATTTATTTGTGGGCGGAAATAAAAATAAATAAATTAATTAATTTGAACTGTTGCATATTTTAAAAGTGAATGTTTGCATTTCTGTATTATTTCTATGTCATCGTGCTTAGGAGTTGATTTTTTTTTAAGTTATTTACATATGTGTGGAATTGTTAAGTGTAAAGTTGGATAATTGCTTCCCTCCAGCTTTTCAAGACAAGCTTCAAAAATTAGCAATTAGCACGTGATTGCCATTGTTACCGATTTCCATAAGCGAATTTTGTTTAGCGATGAAGCGCACTTCTGGTTGAATGGCTACGTCAACAAACAAATCTGCCGCATTTGGAGTGAAGCTAACCCTCAAGTGTATGTCAAAACACCGTTACATCCAGAAAAACTGACTTTTTGGTGCGCTTTATGGGCTGGTGGAATCATTGGTCCGTACTTCTTCAAAAACGATGATGGCCAGAACGTTACAGTCAATGGTGATCGGTATAGAGCCATGATTACTAACTTTTTCATTCCTGAATTGAACAGCCATGATTTCCAGGAGCTATACTTCCAACAAGACGGCGCAACATGTCACACAGCTCGTGCCACAATCGATTTATTGAAAGACACGTTTGGTGACCGCCTAATTTCACGTTTTGGACCTGTGAATTGGCCTCCAAGATCTTGTGATTTAACACCGCTAGACTACTTTCTGTGGGGCTATGTAAAGTCATTGGTCTATTCGGATAAGCCACAAACGCTTGACCATTTGGAAGACAACATTCGCCGTGTTATTGACGATATACGGCCACAAATGTTGGAAAAAGTCATCGAAAATTGGACATCCAGATTGGACTACATCCGAGCTAGCCGTGGCGGTCATATACCAGAAATCATATTTAAAATGTAATGCCACAAGATTATCTTTCGAATAAAAAAAAATTCATGTCAATCGAATAATCCATCGTTGTTTTATTGAAATTTAAAGTTCTATACCTCTAAAAAAACACCCTTTACATACAGCGCATGGTATGGATTGAGCCAAGTAGTCATTCTGAATGCTACTTTTGCCTCACGGAATCTGTTGGTTTGTCCACTAAAAGTAAAACTTGCGTTATCCTGTTTAGGCCACTTCGTATAAAGTGACAGGCAAAACTAATGGAAATTTAAATACACCTAAAAATGAAAATAGTAAAGCCAACAATGGGGACGCACATTTTATTATTTTGATGACGCTGATGATGACATTTCGATTAAGCCACACTAGATACAGCAAAACGAACTAAATGACTTGGTACGAGATTTAAAACTATCCAAACAGCAAGCCGAACTCCTAGCTTTTTGCCTAAAGGATTAGAATTTGCTAGACACTAAAACAAGAATTTGTACATATAGAAAACGACATTTAGAAATGGAACCATTTTTCAAACAAGAAAATGGTCTAATTTATTGCTCAGACTTGAAAGGTGTTAAAGCTTAATCACGTATACAATCCTTCAGACTGGCCATAAGTTGACCATAAGTTGTTATCCTGTGGAAATGTAACTTAAATAAATTTATTTACAAAAATTTTAACTCATACAAGTGCCGAAGTCTGATCTGCGCCGGTATCACACCCCAACAAAAACCTCGAAAAGGAAATTCTTCTTCAGGGGCTATATGAATAATGAGAATTAAAATAAAATTCAAAAACATAAAAATTTTGACATACGCACTATTTCCTTTGGTATACGCTCGGTTTCGGTGTTATTAGCATTTGAAAAGTGCTAAAATAGGTATTGTTTGGTAATTTGAGGGCGATTTCCTCAAAATTGGAACGTATGGAAACTTTCGGACTAGTTATATAGAGACCGAGATCTTTCACAATCTGAAGGTTTTATTCTCCGTACCTTTTCTTGTTGGCCTGTGTTACATATTCTTCTTGCACATACTACAAAATACTTCTTGGAGGATATACAAATTGAGCCAGAAGATTGCCCCGCTTCAAGAGGAACACAGCGCTTCAGAGGTCTACCGCCGGCAAAGAGAGCTATGCTGAGCAACGACAATGAGCTGGTAGAAATTGCTAACGAGCGCCTGGCTGAGCAGAAGCGGCATACGAGAATTTTGGCGAAAATGGCTGAAAACCAAGAAAAACAGAAATACCAAACATACTAAAAAACTCAAAAACAATAAATATACATATCAAAACAATTAAAAAGAAAAACCTTTTAAATGCAAATATTTATTTAATTATTACGGTCTAGACAATATTAAACAATTAAAGATCTTAATCTTTCTGCAGGTTGGTTAAAATCTGCAGAGATGTTAGTTACTGCGATTTGGCTTATATGATATGACAACAGCGTGCCATCGCTTGTCGTGGGAGACGACTTACGGCAAGCGGTGCCCTATTCGGGTTCGAGGAATTTCGGTACCACGAATTGAGAAGTTCTTCTGCTCATTGACGTCGGCCCCATAGTGGGAGTATCGTGGTGGCTGTGGTTAACCCGAAATCGCGGGAGATCCCTCGGGATCGACGCAACTCCACGCGTTCTCAACCTGGTGCTGTGACCGTCAGATCAGCAGAAGTTTTTAGATAGACCTCGCCCCTCACAAAGTCACACGTCCGACAAACTCGTGCTCGATTTTGTACCGGGGTGGTCGCTATGTATTTGCTATAGCTTCTAGACCGGGGCGGTTGGCTGGCGCTTAATCCAGACTGTTGCGTGTTATGAGGTCAGTTCTGGCCACATTGAAGTGCTGTGGTTGTACTCCCTTCAATGCGGACACGCCCCATTAAACAAGCGCGGAGGATCCGATTCTCACTGTACATTTGTATGTATATACCTTGGTTTTACTGGTGCAATAAGTAAGATAGACTTTGAGGATACCCTTCAGTACCGCGGATGCATGATTGTTGGAGGAATCATGGAGGACTAAACGTGATTCCTCAATGAAAGTTGGAGGAAACAAGTGTGAATTTTGTACCAAAAATTTTTAAATCGGGCTGCATCGAGGAATTCGGACTACTCGAGGAATCCTCCATAATTCCCGCATGAATCCTTCAAGGAATTCATCCGGAATTTCGAAATAAATTCACGTCGGAATCAATGGGGAATTTATAAGCGGAATCAGCGGGGAATCTGCTAAGAATTTAGGAAGAAAATCTATAGAAAATCCCTGGAATCCCAAATAAATTTGTTCGTTTTTTTTTTATTAAATTTCATATATTTATTTATGTAAAATTTTTTGAAGCTTATTTCAGCATTAACGCCAAGTGCCAAGATTCCTCAGACTACTAAAGATCCCTCCGTGAATTTTCGTTATCTGTAAATTAAATGTTTGAATCAAATTAAAAATTCATCTTGCACATAAATACGTAAATATGTACATACAACGATACATACCAGTTTTAACTGAAAAGAAAGTCCGCAAACCTAAAAAGTCTAGGTTGAAGTCATATCCATGCTTAAGATAAATTCTGCAAATGAATTCATTAATTAAGTATAAATAACTTTACTTACCTTATATGTTATAAAAACTACATATTTCGCAACTTTTACTACACAATGCGCGATCACGTGTTAATACAACAGAAGAAGAAAATGAAAAGAGAATTAGGAGAACGAGACAAAACGAAAGGACTTCGAAAACAACAAAAAATACGTTGCCCGAACTTCGCGAGCCGTCGGCAATAGCCGAATGCAGTTCGAATTTTGTTTGCCTGCTTCGTTTCGGACCTCTGTCCACGAAGCCCATACAATTTGTTTTTGTTTTTCGGACATGCCGCACAATTTGTTTTTTTTTTTCGGGCATGCATCGAGGAAAGATCCGTGAAGGGAATTTTGGTACTGAAGGGTATGTAAGATACTAATTAATTCCCTACTCTAGGCACTAATATCTAAAAATGAAAAACCAAAAGTTGATGTATTGCGTTTTAAAGTTATTTGTATACATACATATGTATATGTAGTGTTAAAATACAATAAAGTATTTATAAATCAGTTGAGAATATTTTAAAGCCATAAAAATTGAATCATTTAAAATGCAAGTTATTTAAAATCTTTAATAAGCCCAAAATATAGAATACTTTTTCTCACCAATTTGGCAAACACTTTAAAAAAAAAACTGTGATTATGCTACATTTCCCCAGATATGTATATTCTAAAATTACATTTTTGAATGTAAAATCTTCTGGTAAAGTAAAAGCACTAATTTTCGAGCGAATAAACTAATTAATGTAGTCTATTTAAAATATTTTACAATACGGAGTTTTCGCAGAGCAAATGACTCGCTGCCGCCGAGTGAATTGCCAATGGCTGTGGTCAGCCTTATATAGTGGCCTGCCGAGGTTCAGTGTGCTCACCGCTATGAGGGATTTGCCATGTTTTTGTCGCTATGTATGTATGTACATGTTACAGTTTTTAATGAATTATAAAAAAACTGCTGCGCAGAAATTGATCAGTTTAATAAAATACATTTATTTCTGCAAACACATGTTAACCAAGCGGCACAAAAATACCACCCAGAAAATGTACTAAATTGTCCCATCAATATGACGAGATTTATCTAGATTTTTTTATGTTTCTTTGAATTCTTTTGACATATAGGTTTATCTAGATTTTTTTCTGAAACAGGTATCAAATCAGGGATCCTGTTAACATAAACACATCTAAAAAATTACACTTTCACCACATGGTGGCGTCCCTATATTGTTCAAATTTTTACTGCACGGTTGCAAAATGTAATATATGTATGAGAAAGGAGGGTTTGTTATAAATTATTTTTGAAGGAAAAACATCTTATATAAATGCATATATTATTATTAATTTTTTTATTATATTTTTGTATTATTATTATTTATTTTATATATTTTCTTATTATTATTGTTTTTAATGTAACTTATTGCATGCGCCAAGGACTTTTCCGGCTGGCTGTTCGCGTCCACGCTAGAAATACTATCTGTAAATGAAATAAATAAAAATCGGTTATTATTATCAGTTATTTTTATTTAAATTTGTAATTAAATACATTACAATTAAAACTTCAAAAAAATTGGAGAAAGCCTGTAGTTTTTTTTTTCGTTTACTCCATCAACATTAAATCAAGCAGCAACTCCTCTGCAATAACGTTCTTCAGGGATTTCGAAAAAACAGCAATATTCAATAAATTCTTCACTGCAGTGGTCTGCAAAAATAAATAATTAATAAATGTTTTGTTTTATATTTTAAATATACATAAATACTTACACATTCTTCCTTATTTCCGCGGCCTAACTCCAAGTCTAGAGCTCCTATAAAATACGCTTTTTATACCCGCTATCCATAGGGTAGAAGGGTATTATAACTTTGTGCCGACAGGAAATGTATGTAACAGGCAGAAGGAGACATCTCCGACCCTATAAAGTATATATTCTTGATCAGGATCAACAGCCGAGTCGATCTTGCCATGTCCGTCTGTCCGTTTCTACGCAAACTAGCCCCTTAATTTTAAAGCTAACAAGAGTCTTCTATATACTCTCACTCGAACATATGTCGGAACGAGCCGGATCGGACGACTATATCATATAGCTGCAAAAAACGATCGGAATATTTTTCGAAAAAAAATTATAACTATGTCAGTTTTCAAGATATTTTCACCAAACTTAATATTTGGCCATCTTATATTATTTAAGAATTTCAGTTTTAATTTCATGCAAATCGACCGACTACATCCTATAGCTTCCATAGGAACAATCAGGAAAATAAAAAAAAACGTAACTTATCCGATTTTCAAACCATTTTCATAAAATTTGAGATTCGGCAACTAATTATAATTCCAGAATTTCTATTTTAAATTTTTGCTTAAATTCTGCAAGGGTATACAAACTTCGGTGAACCGAAGTTAGCTTCCTTTCTTGTTGGTCTTGTTTTATATTAAACAAAGTATCTGGCAGCTAGTAGCCGGTATAGCCGCCATTTTTGGCAAGACTTTCCCTATTCGTCTTGGCCAAGAGGATATTAACTTGCGACAAGTTCCAATTGGAATGTTATACCATGCCCTTTGGACAATATCCTTTTTTTTGGCAGAATGTCTTACCGACCTCTCCTTTGAGTTCACCCCAGAGATTCTGGATAACAGCCACATTTTGGTCTCGGAACCAATCCTGTACTACATGAGAGGCGTGTTTCGGGTCGTTATCCTGATGGAACTTCCATAAAAGTGGCATATTATCCTGCTGGAACTTCCATAAAAGTGGCATATTATCCTCGGCATATGATAGCATCACCGTCTCCAATAGATCTTTGTAGACGAATCTGTCCATTATTTCGTCAAAACGATGAGTCAAACGGACAACATACCATCAAAAGCAGCTCCATACCATTAGACTACCACCTTCATGTTCCACAGTTTTATATGTATGTGTACCTGTGATCAAATTCGTTGCCTTTGTTTTTGCTAAAAGGAAGGTTCATTGTCCGAGAGGCAAAGAATTTGATCACAGGTACACATATAAAACTGTGGAACATGGAGGTGGTACAAAAAAAAAACACTCCTATTATTATGTTGTCCATGAGTGTACATTAAGAACTATAGTTTGTGTGATTTGGTTCTGATCAGATAAAAATTGTTAAAGGTCAACTAAAAAAAATTTTAGCAACGTCCATTTCAATTCGGGCATGAAAGGGTTAAAAAGATTTCGTCTACCCAAATATTAAAGCTGTGGATATGGCATATGATAATAATATTAATGAATGCAATTGAGCGCATGTGCTAATTCAGTTCCCGAGAAGCCTAAAATAAAAAAAATTACGCTGAGTTCTGCATAAACCAACGACGACTCAGAAATTTTTCATATTTACTGTCTGCCAAAGCAGTGCTGTTGCATAGTCACGCCCAAATATATGTATGCTATCACATTGTGGGCCTTTGCAGCCCCTTTTAGCTTACCACCTTCCAAACATATAAATGTCAAACGCAATCGCCGCAATAATTCATTCCAATTGCAATCCCTTACGGTCAATAAATGAAATGGGTGGAGTTTCGAAGCAGAGCAAAACGGCGCGGCGCGTTTAGCTGGGTCAGTTGGTGTCTATGTCGATGACCTTGTTTGGCTTTGACCACAAATGTCCCTCCTGCCATCTAGTTTAAACGCAACGCGATTAATTCAGTAGTTCAGTAGTAGTAGGTAAGCGAAAGGGAATTACTACCTAATGAAAGGTTCGATTTTATACTTATAATATACATACATATGTATATACATTCGAAGTTTATATCAATTGTGTAAGATTAACCCCTTTTTTTTATTTTACTAAAACATGGGAATTCAGAGAATAATATATTTTAATTTGTGCAATATTTTGGACTGAAATTACTCAAACTTTCTAACATTTTAACGTGACTAATAAAATCAATTTAATTTATATATTAATATGTATGTATATACTATATACTCGGTATGTAGTCGCGACTGAAGCGACAGACAATATATTTGACTAAAAAGAATGCTTTGCCATCGTTAGTTTGGGGCTGACCCTATGCGCCTAATTAAAAGGCCATTTTGAATGCATTTATACATACATAAATGCTATAGCTAACGGCGAAGCTTAGAGAAGCAGCAGAAGAGATGCCAACCGGTGTTTTTAGCTTCCCGTCTATTTATTTCCAATCCACTCGGCGTGGCATATAGACGTGTTAAATTGATTTCGATTATAAATTGCGCAAATAAAAAACTACAGTGAGTTCGCAAACCCTTTGTGTGCTAAGTTTTATTTGTTTAAAGTCGGAAAATTGTTCCTTATTTTTTGCGGCCGGCGCGGCCATCAGGCAGCACCGGCAATATATGTACATACATATAAAGACCCTGAGGTTCAACCGGGGCGTGATCGTAAGGTAATTTGGTGGGAAGAGCATTAATATTATAGGGTTCCTTTGCTGCTGCTCCGGGAAGCACCCCTCACCACGCAGCGGTCATACATTTTGCCGAGGCGCAACCGAAAAAGCCTTCGTTTACAGTATAAACTTTATACCGACAGTACCTGTGCAGCCACTGCAGTGGACCAGCAGCAAATAAACGAACAAACAAGCAGATGCACTAAGGAGAAGCCAATTCCGGGTTTGATTAGATCTAGATTTAGTTAAACAGGGAATAAAGCGGACATTTTAAGCCGCAAACAACCAGAAGTGACGAAAAAATTTAAAAACGAGTGTACACTGTAAGAAAAATAAGCCGGCGCAAAAATGCGAAGTTAAAAAAATTGGGTAAAGTAAATTATTTTAAAAATAATTTAGAATTGTGTGCACGTCTACACCGGAAATATACAAATAATTTTTGGGGAAAATCGAATACTAAAAAATAGATCTTGGTTAGCCTATAAAATCGATCAGCCTATACTGAAGATGATTTTCTGAACAAGTTCAAATGTATTGAGAAATCAATCAATTTGAAAAATATGTTGCTACGTGTGACAGAAAATTTTAGTTTAATCAACAATTAAAATATTACAAAACATAATCGACAGCAATAGTTACATGAAGAAAAATGATTATCGAAAATCTTGTTCTTTCATTTTAGTTATCCAATTCATTTAATTTACTTAAATTTATAATTCTTTAAGCTTAAGCGAGTGTGCTGTTTAAATTACCGTTTGAGATCATGGAGGAATTTATAATTTTTAAATCGTTTTAGTTTCAACAGTGACAGGAAATATTTTGTACGTATGTATTTATTTCCAATTATTTGGTGATAAGAGCTTAGCTTTCTTATCAGCTCTTCTTTGAGCGGGGAGATCGATCTTTCGTCGGGAAACAATTCGTGTAAGTGGTTCAACCCTTTTATTATAGTTATATAGGAAAATTATACAGTTCTTACACTACAAAAGAGAAGAGAAATTAAAAATTAAGAAGTTTGGAAATTAACAGTGAAATTCTTTCTTTACTAAAAATTAATTAAAAAAAAAAAACAAAGTATTATTTTTATCATGTTTTCTAAATCCTTAATATACAAAAAAAAAATAAAACTACATTAAATCGGAATTGAATGCTCAAGACGATAAATAAAGATTTTAAATGAAAACCAGAAAGGAAGCTAACTTCGGCTCACCGAAGCTTATATACCCTTGCAGAATTTAAACAAAAAATTTAAACCAAAATTCTGGAATAATAATTAGTTGCCAAATCTCAAATTTGATTAAATTGGTTTGAAAAACGGGTAAGTCATGGTTTTTTTTTTTATCCTGATAGTTCTTATGGAAGCTATAGGATATAGTTGGCCAATTTTCATGAAATTAAAACCGGAATTCTGAAATATTATTAGATGGCCAAATATCAAGTTTGTTTAAAATATCTGGAAAACTGACATAGTTATAATTTTTTTTTCGAAAATTTTTCGGTTCGGTTCTATGGCAGCTAATGATATAGTCGTCCAATTCGGCCCGTTCCGAGATATGTAGGACTGAGAGTCTAAAGAAGACTAACTGCAAAGTTTCATTCAGATAGCTTCAAAACTCAGGGACTAGTTCGCGTATAATCGGACAGACGGACATGGCTAGATCGACTCGGCTGTTGATCCTGATCAAGAATATATATACTTTATAGGGTCGGAGATGTCTCCTTCACTGCGTTGTAAACTCCTGACTGAAATTATAATACCCTGCAAGGTTATAAAAACAAAACCTAGCCGTTTTTCAAACCATTTTCATCAAATTTGAGATTTTTCAACCAATTATTATTCCAGATTTTCGGATTTAATTTTTTGTTTAAATCCTGCAAGGGTATACAAACTTCGGTGAGCCGAAGTTATTTAACTTCCTTTTCCCCCAAGTGAAAGTACTACGAGACAAATATCGTCAAATACATCAGTGACGATATCATTATGTATACCAATAGCGTGTGGTCTTTTGCACACTTTGGAGTCCCTAAAGTCCACTCTAAAAAAAAAATTTAAAAAATTTTAAGAAAATTAAATGACCATATTTCAAAATTCTTTGGAGGATTCCGAACTCCATGCTGTAGAGCCACCACATCAAAACCGCCCTATTCTAATTTGTGCTAAAATATATTCAAGAACTGCCAAAAACAAAAAGGGCAAATGCAATTGTCGACCTACGGCAATATTTTCATTTAAAACATTCTGACGAAAACGATGATGCCCTAGAATACTGGAGAGTAATACCAATTTGCACTGAGTATAAAAAAAAACGTAAATAACATTTACGTAGTGCCTAAATATTTATGTGTTCCCGCCACATTGACAGAGTCGGAACGCATGTTCAGCAAGGCAGGGTTTATTATGAATAACCGGCGGGCCTCGCTCAAGGCAAACAATGTTGATACACTGCTATTTTTGAAAACGAGTTTATGGATAGCATACATTGTTTTTCTGTTTTCCTAATGAATTGATCTCTTTTATATTAATTTTTTAATTTTTAGTTGCTTATAGAATTAAGCATAAAATATATGATATGAAATATACATTCGAAATTTCTTATAATTTAAAATTTCGTAAAGAGCCGCAAAAAAAAGATACTAACCAATTTTCGCTATGAAAACATCGAAAATATCGAATGCCGCGACAATCGATAGTTTTTCAGCTCTATCAGGACAAAACATAAGAATCACACTGTGCGGTCATGGCAGCTTTATAACTGTAAAATGATAATCGAATCGCCTCGTCAAATCTCTGACAGGAACCCGATTGAAAATTTGTGTTTTTTTTTTTTAAGAAAAAAGTGGCTAAAAGGCAGCACAAGAATATAGCAGACATTAAAACTGCAGTGCTGGAATAATTAAATAATTAACATTTTGGCCCAATTCTTTTTTTTTATAAAATTATATTACATTGCCTTCTATGATGTGTCATATTAAGATTTATAAAATAAGTATTAACATTTTATTTTTAATTTTAAACTTAACTCTATGAAAAAATTCACACGCAAAAGTCTGCGTACAGCTCGCAGTGGTTGCGCTTGTACGAAGCCGCGGCCATAAATACTTCCCGTTGAGATATCGATGTGAAATTTTCCCCAAAAATCTAAAAAAAATATTTTAAACATATAGCAAAAAAAATTGGCTCCATCGGACGACTATTTCCTATAGCTCCCATATTACCGTAGTAAGGCATAAGGCGCGCAAAAATACCTCCAATAGATTTGAAGCCCTAAAATGTTATTATTGGCATCAAAGATGTTTAATATATTTTAATTATCTTATGTTTACACTTTTAAAAGTGCGATTCCTCCCTCTTCAGCCCCATCCATAAAATTCTCGAGTTTTTTAATCAAAAATATATAAGAGATAATTTATTTATATTAATAACAGTAGAAAATGAAAGGATTTCAATTTTAATGCAAACATTTTTTAAACATCTTCCAAAAATTCAAATGAAGATTTCAAAAGTTTGGATTTTTCTCGTTTTGACTTTCTTTGACCTGTTAATAAGATTGAAACTTAACGATTGAGCTCTTATTACGATTGTATTTAGCCAATAAGGATTATTTTTTTTTGCAAATGTATTTGATGCAATTAGCAAGTATATTCATATCAACTACATATCTTTTACTTTTAATTGTTTCTTCTATCAAACTAATAACATTACGAGTTCTTTCTGCATTTGTACACCTCTTCGGTGCACCAAAGGTCAAATATGTACATACATGAGCGAAAAATCGCAGTTACAAGAAGCGCCTGTAGAAAATGATAAAATGCAATTGGGAAAACAAAATAAACAAAATTGTCTGTCAACAGAAAAAACAAATGTCCACAAGCACAAAAGAAACACCACAAAAAATGCAAGAGCAACAGATTGCACCGAAAATTCGTCCCTGAAAACAGTAAGACAGCATGAGTTTATTAATGAATATAGACAAATCAGCAAATATCAGCAGCTACATTCTATATTTTTATTACCTTAAAACATTAACTAATACACTATGACGTAGAAAGGGGGAATCTGGGGGTAACATATATAAGTTTACTTAAACCTGAAAAATTACGTTTACATAGTACACAAATACACAAAAAATAGGAAATCAGTCAAATTATTTTCACAAAAACATTTTGTTAAAGTAAATACCTATAACTTTAAAATCAATTTTAAATTATTAAAATTGGAGCTCTCTAGTAAACGTTTGACCACTTTGAAATTCAATTTTGTTGTGACAAAAAGCAAACAAAACTCCGCTGCGCTGCAAAAAAATTAACAGTTGGTCTCTCTTTGCATTCTTTTTTTGAATGTCTCATTAGATTTCGAGCCAAAACGGTTTTACCATGCATGAATTTGTACATTTTAGAAATAATTTGGCTACTTTTCGCAAGTGTTTGGAAAATTTTTATTTTTTTTTTTTGGCCAATGGGCGCAACCACAGTGCAGGTGTTAAACATTTTCTGGAATGTGAAATGAAGCGATTACAGTTAAGTTTAGTTTTGGCGATAGTCTTAAATTAAACAAGATGGACATACAGTCGGGTGTCCCGACAATAGAATACCCTGTACCATTACAAGTCGCCGCTCGATTTGGTTCCCGAGAATAAGAAGCCAAAAACTAAGAAACGGAGACAAATTGACATATAATGCAAATGTCAGCTGGATCAAAAGTACAGTCGGTAGCTCAGTGAATAAAACCGCGCGTGAATTTTTGTATGCAATTGGCCTGGGTTCGATTCTGCCACCAAATCATAGTATTTTTTGTTTTTTTAATAAAATATAGGTTTTTAATTGAATTTTTTTTTTTATTTCTAAGTATAAAATACCATAATATTTGGATTTACAGTTAAAAATTACAAAAAAAAAAATTTTGACTTTTCGCCGGGGCAGGAATCGAACCCGCGAGTACTTCACTTCTACACTTTGCGTAGACCTCATTTTAGTCAGCTGCACCATCAACCAATTCGAAGTCGGTAATCTTAATTTCATAAAAATGTGAAATGAACATTTTGATTTAGATATTTGGAGCCCTCTGCCTGCGCTGCCTCTGGTATATATAATATGTATGAAGTAAAAAGGCTATATCTCCGCTATTTATGGCACGATCGCAATAAAATTTGGGAAATCTGTGTATTTTGATAAAATACATCAAGGTTTTGAATATGGTTTACATAGCTTTATAAATTTGGGAGATATATTGTTTTTTTCAAATAGCTCCACCAAAAAGGGGAGCAGCAAAAATTTAAAACAAACTTGATCTGCCTGCAGATATAAGAAGTCTAAATCCCAAGTTTCGTGTCTCTAGCTCTTATAGTCTCTGAGATCTAGGCGTTCATACAGACGGACAGACAGACAGACAGACAGACAGACAGACAGACAGACAGACGGACAGACGGACATGGCTATATCGACTCCTTTAGTGGTCCTGATCAATATTTAGGTAACTTTTGGGGGTCTGCCACGCCTCCTTCTGCCTGTGACAGAATATCGCACTCGCACAAAACTATAATACCTGTCTACCTTTGGTACAGGGTATAAAAATTTTAAAGGTACCGCTTATGACCGAAAAGTCATTATAAGGCATTTCCTGGAAGGAAAATCATATCGGGAAATTGGTGCTCTAGTTGGTAGAGCCCTCAGCTCGATTCAAAAAGTAATAAACAATTACAATTCGACAGGCAGTATCTTTGTCAGAGACCCAACCTGGCCGTCCACAATAGCTCACGGACCGCGAGCAGAAGTCTGCTATTAAAACTGTTCGTCTTAATCCAAGAATCACGGCTCACCAGGCACAGCTGCAGATTGAGGAAAGTTTTTCCAAAACAGTTTCCGATGATGCTGTTCGCCGTGTTATAAAAAAAGCTGGATACCAAAGAAAAGTCCTCTGATCTCTGAAGTTAATAAGCAAAAGGTGATGGTGTGGCAGCAAGCGGCGTTGGAAATTTGACATTTATTGAGTGTGTTATGGACCAAGGTGCCTAAATAGACAATTTGGAAAAAAGTGCCGAAAAATTGGGTCTAAAAGATGATTATTGGTTCCAGCAGGACAATTACCCCAAGCACACGGCACATAATAGGAAAGTTAAATCTTCTACTAAAAGCCAAAAATCAGCTACGAACACATCCACAAAGTCCAGATCACAACCCAATAGAGCATTTGTGGGATCTCCTAGAGCGGAAGATTCGTAAACACAAAATTACATCCAAAGAAATGCTCATGGATGTAATTAATGTGGAATGGTGCAAAATTACAGCAGAGGAGACCAAAAATCTTGTGGATTCTATGCCGAGACGAATAAGGGAGGTTTTAAACCAAAACGGATTCCCTACTATATACTAAAACAAGTTTTAAAATAGTTTTTCTCAGCTGAGAGCAAACTTTTTCGTGTGGCTTATTTCATAGCATTAAGTTTAAAATTAAAAATACAATGTTAATATTTTTTTTATAATTCTTAAAATAATACGTCATTGAAGACAATTTCATAAAATTTTTTTAGAAAAATTAATTGGGCCAAGATTTTAATTATTAGCTGAACTATATGGGTTTAAACTTTGAATTTGAAAATTTGTTGTGGTGTAAACAGAGATATGCGGTTGAGTGTACATATAATGCGTATGTACAAATTCAGGACCTTCAGTACCAAAATGCAGTATCTTTATGCAGTTATGATACTACCGCATTTATTAGAGACTTTATTAGATTTGACATCTCTATAAAGCTCGGTATCCAGACAGTAAAACACCGTCTTTAAGCAGTGAGACAGAGCGAGAGGCAAATAGTTGAAAACGGTTGTTTGTCAGCGGCCGTTTTATAGGTCGGTAACCTGACAAGAAAACAAATATACTAGAAAAGTGTGTGGCACTTTTTAGTATTTTTCGAGCGGGCTGCGAAAAAGAATAAACATTTTATAAAAGAGACTGTTTGCGACCGTTTCCCCCTTCCCTAGTTCCGTAAATCCGTTAAATTTTCAATAAACATCACATGAGTTTGGTGCAGATTTTCTAATTATAAAACAAACAAAAGATAATGGTTAGAATATGTAAACAATACGAACATCCGAAGAATATCGCCCTTTAATTGATCTGTCTGTATGGGCTCACCCAATACTTGGATCACTTCCTATTTGGTTTAGAATCTTCCTCATCCAATATGGCAATTATTAATGCCTTATCAATCTTATCTTATTATCTTATTTTTAATTTTTTATCAACATTTTGAAAATATTGTAAACAAGCATGTATGACCGCATCATTTTCCGGCCAAAAATGCCGAACAGCAAGTAAAATCTGCGGTCACACTTGAAAAGATAAAACATTTGTTTCGCTGCGAAACGTTTTTTGTCTGGATACGGAGCTTAATATATTAAAATATCGATATTTTTAAATGATATATTTCTATCGTGATAATTTTGATATTTTTTCCTTGTTCACTCTGATTTCAATCTAAAAAAAGTGACACAAATTAATTTGATATATTATCAACAACTGAAAACGAAAAAGGAAAAAAAACCGAATGTCAAATACGCATATAAAACAACGGGATTTTCTTAATTCTATTGATTCTCAATATTGGGCTTAGTTTATAATTAGTTTTAGTTTTAAATTAAGCATTAAACATGTATTATAATAAGAATAATTATATTATTATAATAAATAAAGGTGTCTAAAATTTTAGATCCGAGGTTCAAGAAAGAAGGCTTTCGAACCAGCAGCTGTCAGCTGGCAGAGAACGTCAAGGGTGTCACTTTTTGGCACCCGAATCCCACTTATAAGTTTGGAGTGCGTGTCGCACTTACAAACAAAAAGAATAGAATGACGCACCCAAACGCACAAATCGCTTTCCGTGTCTCGTGCTTTTGCATTTCGTCACTCACTCAACCAGTAAGCGTAGATTCTATTTCACCAGACACCCAAAATTTTTGCGCAGAAATGTGAACTGCACAGTGCACTCAAAGCAAATGTACCAAAAGCAACGGTAGATCACAAAAAGCAATGCGCAACGATGTCTTTAACTTGTATATATGCATGATCGCTGGTTTGCTTATTGGTCGCTTAAGCGATATACATACATACATACATATTTAACATTATTTTTTTCATTAACCCAATAGTGAAGATGCCAATATTGTTAGGGTACCTAGTATGAAAAGTAGCAAAAGACCAAATATTCTTGCTGGGTCGAAATGAAATGATCGTACACTTGCACCCGTGTACTTGAATGCACACATATGTACATACACTGTGCGTCACCAGATTAGCGCTCCCCTTAGTAGCCTCTTTTGAAGTAAAATATTTTCTAAACCATTAAAGATAGAACAGTACAATTTTTTTCAAAATGCCTTGGTTAATTCTCTAACTTAAAACATATAATAGTATTCAGTTGGACTTATTTTAAATATCTTTCTTCATTTGCTTAGCACAGGAACCAATTTTTTTTTGCTGTTTAATTAAACAATTTTCTTTTAATTGATATATAATATGGGCAGAGGATTTATCTTATCTCCGCAGGAAAAATCGGAAATCGGTTTGCGAACTTTATTTTCACAAAATTGCCGAAAAATGGAACAACATCGCAAAACCATTGCTAATTTTTTTTTAAATACATAATCTAATGGTAAACCTTCCAAAAAAGTAATAACCGTGTTATTAGTTAAGCAGATCGCAGAGCTATACTCCGACAGGATTCCGACTCCCACGAGTCGACCGGCAAAATAATACAAAAAACTAGTGTTAAGGCAAGCAAATCGATTGTAAGAAGGTTGATCTAGAAAGCTAAACTCTTAAAGAAGCTAAAAATATAAAACAAACCACCTGTTAACCAAGTTGGAACGGAGACTCGCCCTAGGTTTGGTCAAACGCATATGACGTAGGCGAATGAGGTGCAATTTGGACTTCGTCATATGCTTCCATTTTTTCGGCGATTTTGTGAAAATAAAGTTAGTCTGTCGCTAAGAAATTTTCGTGTCCATTTTCGTTGTATGAAATGAGTAGTCTATATGTTGTATGGTTAGTGGTGGCATTCAAGAACCAAATGGTCGGTTAACCAATCCGCGTTCTTGCACTAAAATCGCGTCTAATCCCGGTTGCATTGCCTCCATCTTTCACAAAGCCTTTTACAAAAATTATTGATTTTCTCAACAATATATTTTAATTCCTTCTCAGAAAATTCCTTTTCAGAAAAATAACATTTTCAACAAGAAAGGAAGCTAACTTCGGCTCACCGAAATTCATATACCCTTGCAGAATTTAAACAAAAAATTAAAACCGAAAATCTGGAATAATAATTAGTTGCCAAATCTCAAATTTTATGAAAATGGTTTGAAAAACGGCTTAGTTATGGTATTTATTTTATTTACCTGATTGTTCTTCTGATAATAGATGGCCAAATATCAAGTTTGGTTGAAATATATTGAAAACTGACAGTTATAATTTTTTTTCGAAAATTTGTCCAATCGGTTCTATGGCAGCTAATAGCTATAGTGGTCCGATCCGGCCCGTTCCGATATATATAGGAGTGAGAGTATATAGAAGACTAACTGCAAAGTTTCATTCAGATAGCCTTAAAACTAAGGGACTAGTTCACGTATAATCGGACACACGGACAGATGGACATGGCTAGATCGACTCGGCTGTTGATCCTGATCAAGAATATACATACATACATATACACATAGCAGAAAAAGTATGCGTACAAACTCTATGCCTAACTTTGATGGTTAAAAAAACATACTTATATAAAAGATATCGATTTGATTTTTTTTATGTTTTAGATTTGTTTATTTAAATTAAATTTTCGCAGTCTTCATTCGGTTTATGGTTCACATTATTTTATAAAAATTAAACAACGAAAAAATAACAAAATTTTCAACAGAAAAAGTATGCGTACAAAATGTATACACACTGTGTTTTTGCTCCGTATGCAGCTTAGGATACCGTTAAATCTCTAGTAACGGTAAATAAAGCTCTAAGAACTTTCTGTCACTCGATCTTTTTGATTATTTCATCATTATGTGAAAAGAATCGCAATGGGTAAGAAGTCGAACTAGATTGATCCTGATTTAAGGAAATTAATAGTTAAACTGCGTGATGAGGGGAAAACTCTGCGTGAAATTGGGAAAACTGTAGGCAGAGCTCATTCCTCTATACAAAGAGTCCTGGAAAATTATAAATTAAATGGATCCGTTAAGTCAAAACCACGTTCTGGGAGGCCACCAAAACTGACTGACCGAGAGAAGCGGGACGTTTTAAGGACTGTTAAGCTGAATCCTCGATTAACGGCCTTCAAAATTAGTCAGAGCATTAAGGAGAAATATAAGAAGGATCTTCATGAAGATACAGTCCGAAAAATTTTGAAAAAGGAGGACCTACATGCCCGCATTGCACGGAAGAAGCCCTTGATATCGCCAACAAACAGAGCAAAGCGACTAGAGTTTGCGAAAAAATTCATCCAGGAGCCTGCAACTTTCTGGAACAAGGTCCTTTTCAGCGATGAGAGCAAATTTTGCATTTTTGGCATTAAAGGGCGTCACCTTGTATGGCGAAAGAACGGAACTGCCTTAGATGTCCAAAATCTTCAATCCACTGTTAAGCACGGTGGTGGCGCTGTGATGGTGTGGGGGTGTATGGCCGCCAGTGGAGTGGGAAATCTTGTGTTCATAGAGTCTACAATGGACCACAAGACTTATCTAAAAATCCTGCAATCAAATTTAGAGCAAAGCGCAACAAATTTGGGGATATCCGAGGACTATTGGTTCCAACAAGATAACGATCCTAAGCATACCGCTTATGCTGTAAGGATGTGGCTGATGTTAAAGCGGTTTAAACAGCTCCACTCGCCTCCCCAGTCACCAGACTTAAATCCTATAGAGCATTTATGGGATCATTTGGAGCGAAGGATTCGCCTTCGAACGATAACATCGAAGGCGATGCTGAAGGATGTTATAAGGGAGGAATGGTCAAATATTTCCACAACTGTAACCAAAAAGTTGGCAGAATCAATGCCAAAACGCCTTGAGGAAGCCATTAAAAGAAAGGGATATCCAACATCCTATTAAATATTATATTTAAGAACTTATTTTTTAAGAATTTGAATTTTGTACGCATACTTTTTCTGTTGAAAATTTTGTTATTTTTTCGTTTTTTAATTTTTATAAAATAATGTGAATCATAAACCGAATGAAGACTGCGAAAATTTAATTTAAATAAACAAATCTAAAACATAAAAAAAAATCAAATCGATATCTTTTATATAAGTATGTTTTTTTAACCATCAAAGTTAGGCATAGAGTTTGTACGCATACTTTTTCTGCTATGTGTATACTTTATAGGGTCGGAGATGCCTCCTTCACTGCGTTGCAAACTTCTGACTGAAATTATAATACCCTGCAAGGGGTTAAAAATGTACTGCCCCAGTGCAGACTTCTTTCTCGTAGCGTCTGTCTCCCCATACTGCAAAAAGTGCTTGTTTGCAGACCGACATGGTTGCTGAAAATAGTCCGCAATTTAGCAGGGGCAGCCAACGGCAGATAATCTTGGACAATTCAATAGAGCTGGAAAAACATCGATGTTGGCCACAATCGATGTTTGCGATGTTTTGGGGTGAAAACATCGATTATAATCGATTATCGTAAGAAAAAAGAAAATTTTTTGTCGTTTCATTTTAATTATTTAATTGAGATCATATAAAAAGATGTTTTTGTTAAAAAATAATAACATGTTAACAATGTTTGGTTTTAGAGAACTTTTAATGTTTTGCACACTTTGTGAATGAGTAGTATTTAAGTGCTGCATTAAATTACTGGTATTTCCAGAAGTCTTATAGACTTTGCCGCATTTAAAACAAATCGCTGTTTGATTTGAGCCCTTTCTGAAAAACTCCCATACCTTTGATATATCCTTTTTTGTCCGCTCGGTATGTTTTTTTCGTTCTCATCGTCCAACACAGTTCCGCTTCCTGTATTAAAAAATAAGTGTTTATTAGTTAATGTATGTAGACATACATATGTACACGTATGTACCCTGCAGTACCAGTCATCAACGTTTAATCAACAATTCATGAATACACATGCATGAATGCAAGTTAAATCGTACAAAATTATATATATTTCAGTTAACTTACTTTTAATGAACTTGTCCATTACGCAAGCACATTGCCACCAACTCCACCAAATTGGGCACCAATATTATTCACTATAAATTCAAATAAAATTAGTTTTTGTAAATATTTGGCAAAAAATTTGTTTTTTGCTTACCATGCTTACTGTTTTTCGGTTGCAAGTGACGATAATCGATGTTTCCAGAAAACAATCGAGGTTGAAAATATTTCTGGCAACATTGATGTTTTTCCAGCTCTACAATTCACATACTAGACAAACCAAAGATTAATACAGATATTTTTTTGCCGGCCAAGACGGGCCTCACTAAGTTTTAGTCTACAGAAGCTGAAATTTGCTTACAAAAAGGGTACTACAAACATTGACGGTTTCAAACATTCACAGGTCACAAAACATTCAATTTCGATATTATTTTTTCGATAAATGTTAATTTGGCACCGGTAGGGAACAAAATGTTGATATATTTTAACAGTTGAAAATTTGCTTAATATTAAGCTGGAATAGCCAAATCGGTCACTGTGCGCCGATGATTCTTCTGGTGCTTCTGCTGTTCGGTGTCTCTCACTATTACTACCTATAGCACATTGCCAACTTTTATTATCCCACTTCCGATCTGTGAAGGGATGGCTTTTTCGAGTGGTGGAGTAATGTTTATTGCATATGAATAAGAGCAGTGAACATAGGGAAACTAAAATAACTAATACTCAGGCTTTGAACAAAACTGTACGCTTTTCTTTTCTTTTTGCAACTTAACTCTGTTCTTTTTCTGTCGTTGCTTATCATTGCTTACATACATACATACATACATATGTTATCGGTGTCAGAGTAGCGACATTTCCTGGACCACATTAGTTTTTCCCCCACATTAAAACTACAATAATGCCCTAATCCCTCACAGTCCATCTGTTTAAAACAGTTGGGATTTTCAACAGATTTGAAACTCGTATTTCCATAGAGCTACACAATGTGGTGACTCCGATGTGACTCCCACACATGTTGTTTTAAATTCCAGGGCTACAAAGCAGCAAAAAAAAAGGGTCAAAAAGCAGTTCAGAAATAGCGATATAGCTCCTAAACCTGAAAATCTGATAGGGGAAGGATTGACCTTTCATTGATGCCTAATTTCAGTTGGTATATGCGCGATTTCTGTGTTATTAGCGTTTGAAAAGTGCCAAAATAGGTCATTTTTGGTAGGTAGGTAGGTTTTAGCCGATAATCAGCAAGACAAGATGGTTTCTGAGTACTGATTCATCACTGATCAGAGATCATTAGAGCTGGAAATAACATCGGCAATGTATCGATACATCGATGTTTTCCAAAACATTGAAACATCGAGGTTTCCAAACATCGATGTTTCCCCTTCACCTATTACTTCTTGGCATGAAAGAATCTTGGTAAGCTAAACGCATTTTTTATCAATTCAGCAAATAAAACTGAAATATACGATAAAATTTTATATTTTATTGTTTTTTTTTTCGAGTAGAACTCGGCTGTTTTTTACTTTTATTTTAATTTAAGTTAAATATAAATATTCAGAAAATAAAACAAAATGGATCTCAAATAAAGCGAACTTTTTATAATGGAGTAAAAACATTTTTTAAAATTACACCAAAAAAAATCGATGTATCGATACATCGATGTTTTCTCCTGAAAACCTTCGAAACATCGATGTAAGAAAACATCGTTGATTTCCCAGCTCTAGAGATCATGTTAGGGACCTTCTCGTGCTTGTTCAGGAACAGAATGTCATGTAGAGATGCAATAATGCATCGATGCATCGTTATTTTTTAAATTATCGAAATCATCGATGTTCGTCTTCGACCATCGATGTTTTTGTGCCGTCACTATCTAGAAAAAAACGAAAGGAAAGGTACGTAAAAGAGAATTTTGTTTTAGTTTTATACCCTTGCGGGTATTATAATTTTAGTCAGAAGTTTGCAACGCAGTGAAGGAGACATCTCCGACCCTATAAAGTATATATTTTCTTCATCAGGATCAACAGCCGAGACGATCTAGCCATGTCCGTCTGTCCGTCTGTCTGTCTGTCTGTCTGTCTGTCCGTCTGTCCGTATGAAACACTGGATCTCAGAGACTAAGAGATAAAGCTCTAATTTTTTTTCGACAGTATTTGTTATGCTTGCACGCAGATCAAGTTTGTTTCAAATTTTTACCACGCCCACTTCCGCCCCCGCAAATCATCAAAAAGCATATAATTTTCATAAACTATCATTTTAAAGCTAGAGTCACGAATTTTAGAATTTACATTAAGAACTATAGTCTGTGCGATTCCCGAAAATTTGGTTGCGATCAGATAAAAATTGTCGAAGTTATTAAAAAAAAATTTTGTATGGCCACAAACGGCCGCTGCAGCATGCCTCATTTAGTTGACCAACTAGACCAACTAAATATTCTTACCAGTTCTTGATTGGAATCGGAAAAGAATCTTATAAGAATTCGAGAAACAATTTTAATATATGGTAATAATTATTAGCCGTTCAAAAATGTATTAACTATTTATTATGGGTAGCGGGTATCTCACAGTCGAGCTCACTCGACTGTAGCTTTCTTACTTGTTTTGTTCTATTTTTAATACAACCAAGGATATGCATCGATGTTATAGGTGAAAAACATCGATGTCTCCTCTTATGTCATGTACATATAAAAAATTTCGAGTATAGTTTCAAAAAATTCGTTTCGATATTACCTGGCCACCACAGTAGAGATGGAGAAGCATCGAAGTTCACAGACATCGCTGTTTTAAAAAAATGTTATTGTCCGTTTTATGAAATGTTTAATTAAATTTTTAAATTTGTTTAGAAAAATTAATGTTTAACGGAAACTGATAGTAACATATTACGATGTGTAAATTTTTTTATGTAAAAAGCCTAAAATTAAAATTAATTTAAAATTTGGATGCCTTCTTCAAGGAAACTTTACTCCCAGACAGTAAAAACCCGTCTGCAATGCGGTTATGATACTATCGCATTAAATGGAGACTATTAGAGATTTGACTGCTCCATATGGATTAACACAAGTGTGAGTAAGATGACTATAAGGCACTTCTAATGCATTGCCAATTGCGTTAGAGGCCAAAATCAATATACACTCATGGACAATATAATAGGTGTGTTTTTTTTTCGTTTTTTTAACTTGTTCTCTCTAAGCCATCTCTTCTCCAATCTCAACAAATCAGAGCTTTTTGAAAACGTATATTTATTGTCTTTAAACCAAAAGTAAAAAAAGTTTCACAAACTCCTTAATATTCAAGAAAATTAAATATATCCTTAAATCCAACAATTTCAGCTGGACATAATAATAGGTGTATAAAGAGAAATGTTTAAATAAAATCCATATTTCGCTATTTTTGGTCTTGTTTTGTATTAAACAAAGTATCTAGCAGCTAATAGACGGTATATCCGCCATTTTTGGCAAGACTTTCTCTATTCGTCTTGGCCTGGAGGATATTAACTTCCGACAAGTTCCAATTGGAATGTTATGATTTGTTGAGATTGGAGAAGAGATGGCTTAGAGAGAACAAGTTAAAAAAACGAAAAAAAACACACCTATTATATTGTCCATGAGTGTATTTTCCAATGTAATCATTGCTTAAATATTTTTATATCAATAATATACTATTATCTTTTGTTTTTTTTTTTTATATTTCGTAAATCTGCACCAAACTCCTGTGATGTTTTTTGAAAATTTAACGGATTTACCAAACTATAGAAGGCAGAGTGAGGGGGGAAACGGTCGAGAACAGTCTGTTTTTTTTACTGTCTGGATACTAGCTTAAGCTATTGTAAAAGCCACAATATGTTAGATTCAGAAATTTTTGCTTTTCGCAATCTGTTTCAGACATGCATACATCATACAACATTTTTTAAAGTTAACTCAATTTCAATTTGTTTTTATTAACCATGTTGACTAAATAAATTATTTTTAAACTTAAAATTTTGAAAATTTGCGTATTTGTATTTATAATATACCTTCTTACCCTTTGACTACCTAATATAAATAGTGAGTTAGCATTTCATTATTTGTTTAGTATCTTATGTGTATTTGTATACCCTTGCAGGGTATTATAATTTCAGTCAGAAGTTTGCAACGCAGTGAAGGAGACATCTCCGACCCTATAAAGTATATATGTATATTCTTGATCAGGATCAACAGCCGAGTCGATCTAGCCATGTCCGTCTGTTCGATTATACGCGAACTAGCCCCTCAGATTTAGAGCTATCTGAATGAGCCGAAGTTAACTTCACTTCTTGTTTTTTAATAAACTTGATATATGTATCATATGTATGTGATAAAAACCAATGTTTTTTTTTTTAAATAACAACTTATTAAATCGTGGATGCCGGGTATTTTACAGTTTTTTTTTCAAATATAACGAATTTTTTTTTTATTTTGCTCAGTTATCTGGGAATAGAATTCTTAATTATTTAAAAATTTCAATAAAAATTAATTTCAAATCTGCTGACAATTGTTTGGCTTTAATATGGAATCAATTTCGTACTGCCGCGATTCCGTATCATTCATGATTTATTTTCACTTTTTGCATTATTGAACAAAACCAATCCGAAGTCGAGCCGTCATTTCACACTGAGAAATTAAGCACGGACCGCAACTAATCCTATTTTAGTTTTATTGTTCGCCCTGGAGCGTTTTCCCATTTGGCGAGCGATTTAATTTCATGTCAAACATAAGCTCTGCCTTTCTTTCATCTCTCGTTGATTTTTTGAATTGTTTGACTCAAACACACATCGCGCGCAGACACGCACACATCGGCTTGACAAATTGTTTATTTTGACGTTTAAGTTCTGCCTTTTTTAATGCTTTGCATTTCACTTTTATTTCGGTTTTGGGTTTGCCAATCGATGGCATTAGTGAAAAATCAATTGAGCGATGGCAGCAATCAAAACCGTAAGCCATGAAACCAAAACCGCACATCAGTTGTGCCCCTCGTTGGTTGTTGTTTTTGGTTTATGTGGGTGTGCACAGCGGCTGTGTGTGTGTGGAGGCCGTGTGCGTGTCTGTTTGCGCCGGGACTTAAATGGCCTTTGACAGGATTTTGATATATTCGCTTTTTATTAAATTTAGCACTTTGCCACTTTATTTTTAGCGCAAACACAGCGGATCACGTATACGCCCCGGGTACCTCAGCCGCTGACCTGACCCCTGCCCAGGCCCATGGCCCACGGCCAGTTCAGATTGTGGAACCAATTCACCATAAGTGGGCTCCAGTGCCTGTTTAGCATTCTTCGCCGGACTGCGATGAAAAGTGAAATTAATTACGCACTCTCGGTTTCCATTCTCCACTTTGTCATCGACTAATTTCTGCTGTACCTATTTTTCTCATGCACACCGCCGCGTCTCTGGGCGGAGAGACTGGAGGGGCCAGAGCCCATTTGCATTAGGTTTTTCACTTTTTTATTGTCTGGTCGCGTTTTAGTTTCTGTTTCGGGTTGTAGTTTCGTTTTCGGTTTCTGTCTCTGTCGTCGTCTTATAATAAATTACGTGCAACTATTTTTTATGTGCATTTCGGTGGCTATCTTGCTGCTGTTGTTTCGGTGAAAATTCTGGCTGCGTATTACAGAAAAAGTTATTGCGTTTATTTGGATAGGTTCCAAGATAAATAAGAAAGAGTGCTTTAGGTGTTCATTTCCTTCACATAGTAGTAGTGACACTAAAGTTTAAATATGCAAGTTTAAGACTAGTTTTAAAGTTGATTTTGTGGCTCCCTTTTGCTGTAAGCTGTCTTAATTATGATACACCTCTGCGATGTATTTAAAAACAATTAAATTAACCGAGAACTGATTGATTTAGTTCTTATAACTTCTTTGGGATCATATATACATACATTTATGAATATATTTTTAATGTCTCCAGAATTGTGTACATACTTGAACTGGTATTTTTTAGCTGGTGGTCTTGGAACTTTACTTAAAATTTAAGAGAGAGAAAGGGAAAGAAAACTTATAAAGTACACTGCTCATACATATATTTTCAAGAAGTCTAGGTCTGTAGTACAGATTCTGTACCTACAAATATGAACTTTCTTGATCTGTTCAAATACTTCACGCTTTTAACTTTGTGCTAGCGAAAGGAGTGCAAATTGTTCGAATGTCAAATTTAAATGAATGGACTTTAGGCATCTTGTTATTATAAGGGTATGATTTTACTCTAACCTTGGTACAAGAGCAGTTTGCAATGAGCAGGGAGACTATGGAAATATTTCTTAGCGTACATTTGTTAATCTGCTCAACTATTATTTATTTCAACTAATTCAGAAACAGGTTCTGCGGACTAAGGAACCTGGCTGTACTGTTCCTAAGCTCCGACCCCAAATGTTTCACGCGTATTTAACATTAATTTCACTTTCTTTTGCACTCGCATAAACTCGTTCAGAATGAACTACTGAATGGCGGCGGAGTGGAGGGGCAGCAAGTTTGATATCAACGTAATTAGTCACGTAGTTGTTATGTTTGTTTTAATGCGGCGACGAACGCGTTCATAATGCCTCATTATGAGTGTGTGGCAGTTGCCATTGCCGCTGCTGGCGCAGCTGAAGATGTTATAAAATAAACAAATTATAGACGAGGAAGAAGTGCCGAAGATTTTGCGCAGGCAAATGCCAATAATTTGTAATTAACATTATTGCCCGCCCAAGAAACCATTAGGTACATTGCCGATCGCACTGCCTGTGGCAAGAACAGTTGCTTCCGAAAGATCCCGATTCGCACCAGCAAAAGCGGCCAGAAGTGGCGATGCTCTGGGCATAATTTAAGTTTTTATTACCTTCATATTTATGCGTAAGCAGAACAATGCCGCCCGCCGCTGATGTGGGAATATTTTGGGCTACACAGCCGCTAAGTAGTCAGGGAAGTGATTGTCTAGATAGCATCCACCGGAGCAGTTACCACTTGCCAGTTACCAGATCCCAGAGACCGGCAACTAGCTGGAAGATTTATGCACTCACCGGGGCAGAACTTTCACGAAAGTTCACAGACCATAGACCGCCGCTCGAACATGAATGAGCTACGTGAGACGCATGCGTGGCCGGCTCTGAGTAGGAGTTTTTTCCTCGGTTCGAAAGTAAAATTAGCAGGGAGAGGCGTGAAAGATGCCCAGCTCTGCGGCGTGTTGGACGTGGATTTCCAATCGCCGATGCAGCTGCGTCTGGAGAGCGGGAGGGTGCTCCTCGGTATTTGCATGCGGCAAGTTGCAAGGAGCATGACAAATGCGGCAGCCACGTAATCTGTGTCGCTCCGCCAAAGCCATGGGCATAGAAAATATGGGGCCTGTGCGAGATGCCTAAAGAACCATGCGCTGACCTTGTGCCACAAAATTATTTTGAAGTTTTTTTTTTTGAGCTAGCTGGCTTTTGAGCAACTCTTTGAATACGCTCAGTAGAGGCGGAGGAGCTGTAACTACACTGAAAGACTTCAATAAGGGATGGGAATTGAGCTACAGTCCACCTAAAGTATGTTTGAATTATCATCAATAGCATGATAAATAAAATTGTAAGATAAAACTCTTAGTAAGATTAAAATAATTTTAATGAAGCTTCAGGATCAATAACCTTTTTATCTAATTTTTGAGACACTTAATAATTAAAGATGTGTTAAGAATATGCTTCTTAACCGAGTTTTATCTTTCTGGATAAACTCAACACAGAGTCTGAGGTTCATTCTAGACTTTTAATAAGATTTCGGCTTAACTTATCTTGGGTTAGTTTAGTTTAATTAGTTAGTTTAGTTTAATTTTCATAAAACTCAAAGTTTTTCAAAAACTTGTTTAGGTGTAGGCTACACGCTGACTGGGCCTGCTACTGACTGAACTTTTGGGGCGATCTTTGAATGGGCGAAAGCTGAATGCCGTTTTTGGACATTTTCACCCACGATGCACAGTGGTGCTCGTAAAACTAAAAAGATTTCAAAAGCAAAGATGTAAAACTTAAAAAATCCTATAGGACATGCGAACTCAGGAACTTAACCAATGCAGTTAAATACTCTTTTATCTACACTTAAATTGTAATTTAAAAAATGATAAATTTAACAGATTTTAGATCTATTAATTCGAAATAATGCAAACATATATACTTATATACTTTGTTTTAAATAGTATATAGTTAAATAGGTGTTGTTGTTTACTTTTAAGCTATTACTATAATAATACTAATATTAATGATAAGTTTTTGATAAAATGTACATATAAAAATAGCTATAACGAAAGCAAAAAGACGTAAATAATTTAATAATTTAATAATTTTCGTTTTAAGAAGCTTAAAATAACATTTAATTTTTTACATTGGCTTTACCAAGGAAATGTTAATCAAATTTACTGGCCCACTGTTCGGCGGTCGTCAAATGTAGTTCGGGCCACGAAAGTGCTGCCACCTGTCTGCCGGTTAGCCATTTATCAAAAGGCTGCAATTGAAATGCTGGGCGCACAGTTATGCTACCTTAGAAATCTACTCAGCACTAAGCAGAAATATAAAATGCCAGCGTCTAACTTGGCCAATTGAGTGGCTCGAGGAGCGTGTGCAAAAAGGAATTCAAAGCCCGTCTGAAAAACTAAATCGCTTCAGTCAATTTCCTTCGCAAGGCCCTTCCCAGATAGACTGAATGGCCTGCGAGGGGAAAGACCCGCATTCGAGCACTAAAGTAGTGAAATAATTTTCGTTAATCGAAAGTTGCGTCGCACGTTTAACAACATGACCGGGCAGAGCCGTAACGAAGCCAAAACGAGGCGAAACAACGGGAGGAAAAAAGCCAAACGACACGCTGCGCTCATAAAAAGACAATAAAAAAGTGACATTTCGGCCAAAAGCTATTGGCATAAACAGAGCCAGGGAAAAAGTCAACAAGCGTCGGCGATAAGCGCTGGGCGGTGGGCTGGAGGTGGAAGTGACAGTGGAAGTGGAAGTGGAAGTTTCAGTGGCACTGTGCTATGGCTGTGGCTGTGGCAGTGGGGTGCGGCGGGTCGAAATCAAATCACAGCCAAAGTGGAAAACAACAATGCCGAAGCAGCATTATTGACAATTTACGTGGACTTGACTCTGACACTCGGACACTCGGACACTGGGCTCCTCTCCTTTTTTCTGATTGACCCACCAGGCACCGGGCTGCTGGTGGCTGTTGTTTCGTCGTTGACTGTTGCCCCCGGCTGTTGGTGCACGGTGCTCGGGGTTGCCAGTGTTGCTAGTGGTGTCTCTGCCCACACGCAACGTGCAAATAAATGGGAGTGCGTGTGAGCTGTGCGAGTGTGGCCTGGCCGGGAAAAGTGCTTTATAAGTGGCACTCCATCAAATCAAAATCAGCCGATTCAACAAAACGAAAGTAGTTTGTTCTTTGCCTGGCGCTATTAAATTTGATGTCCAAATGAAAACATAATTACACAGCCGGTAACGGCGGCGGCTCGGCGCTTCCATTATGCGAAATTGAAAAACGCGCTGTGCCAACAGCAGCCCGCGGCAAAAACTTGGCTTGACATGGAGCGAACAGCACTTGGCTGCGGCTTCACCAGAGAAACATGAAGACATTAAACTCGGCCAAAAAAGATTTATTCAAGAGTAACGAGAATCTCGGGAGACAAATTCGTCCTGTGGAAAATCATCTCCACAGAATTCGTGCCTGCTCTGCGAAAGGCTTTCCCTTACTTATTCAGGTTCGTTGAGGTGTTGGGCTGGGCGTGAATCAGGTTTCTCCTTGAACACCATTTCATGGATATATTTATGGCATGATTTCTTCTCAAGATCAGCTTTATTTATTGTTTAGTTATTTGCAGCAAAATAATAAACAAATTTACAATTTTAAAATCACGTTTTAATTTTATTATACAAATCACTTTTTATGTGGTTTTCATATAATATAAATTTTTAACAACTGGTCTTCGAAGATACATACAAAAGTTTCGCAATTCACTTGAAAATTTTAGAAAATTTTAAATTTGTAAAATTTGGAAAAGACAGAAACTTATTTTAAATCCCTTTTTTAATTTAATTTAAACATTTATTTTAGATTTTTCTTAGCTAACTTGAATTAAATTAGATATGTATGGATTATGTATAATATTTTTTAAAACAAAAAAATGTGAATAAAAAAGGAAGGAAAGAATTTGGACAGCTCTTTACTATTTTAATAATATTTATTCACATACAATTTATGAACAACTTATTGGGTATGCTGACTTATGGAAACGATTCAAATACATTTTATTCGTAAAATAGGTAATCTGTCAGTCGCAATCCAAACTTGCTGCTTTTCTGCTCGTTTTTCTCAGTTGCGCGCTATTTTTTATTAATTTTGTTTGTGTTTCTGGGTCAGTTCTGCAGACGGAAGCCGTTTGACTAGAATAAACTTTTTCCACTCTGCGCCCGGCTGCGTGTGAGCAGTCATCGAGCTGGCAAAAGACAAGATGCCCGAAATACAGACATAGCATTATTTCGTGGGCCTTTGTCCGCTCCTATTCTTAACACTTTATTTATTATGTTTTTTCGCGGACTTTCTTTGTCAAACTACGTATTTTTCTTTGGCTTGTCTTTCTGTTGGACTTAGTGTCTGGGCAAAAGGAAAATCGCCATGAAAGAGCAAGCCTATAGAAAAATGAGCTTTAAGGCTTTGACAATAATTAACTTTGTTTTCTATGCCGTGGCTTTGTTCAAGGCTTTGATATTGAAAATGAACTACAAAAAGATTGGGAGAAATGGAAACAAGATTTAAACCATTCAATGCACACGAAGTGCCAAAGCCGGCGATTTATGCCACGCGTCTTATGAAAATATGGACAAATCAGTGAATAATTTATTAAATAAAATATTTATTAATTTATTAATGTGTAATATCGATTATTATTATCATTTAATTTAAGAAACACTGACTGTTAATATTAATCCCTGATCAGATCATAGATGCTTTCCCGTATACATATACTAAGCGTATCGAAACATTATCCCAAACCCCGTAAGAAATATTATAACTAGGGTTGCGAATTTATTGTATTTTCTTTAGTTTCCAGTAGGTTTTAAATTAACTAAACTAGATTACCATTTTTATATAAAGCTAATTTGTAATTTAGAATAAAGGTTATATTTATAACTAATTTAAACTTAAAATACGTTGTAGTTGAATGGCTTAAATTAAAAAATTACTCGCTCTTGTTTTCCCCTCTATTTTATGCTGTCAGCTGCAACTCTTTACCGTTGTTCGCAATGTTGACAAGAGAATGGAACAAGGCCAAAAACAGGAAAAAAAACAAGATAGTAAGCAGTTTTTGTGAAGCCAAAGTTTCTATACCCTGCATGCAAGGCATGGTCAATCTATTAAACAATCAATCAGCCATGCGATATAGTCAGAATGAAACGTAAGGGGTAAATACAGATGTAAGTCCAAGAAGGCGACAAAAAACGTCCAGAATGTTTTAAATATTATATTATTTTAGTGAAATATTTTGGGAGTGGTACAATTAGGTTTTTGTTTTCACTAGAACTGCCAAAGGATACACTATCAAAAAATCTAACAATAAAGCTTATAATTTGATCGATTTATTGGCAGTTGGAATGGTAACTAAAGTTGCTTGAATTTGGAATGGAAGATTAATAATTTTTTTTAATAAAAAAAATTTTTAGTTATATATGAGTATTATTTTATTAACATATTTTATTCACGATCGTTTCGTAGCTATGCATATCTTAATTCTTCGATAAATCAGGCTTTCTTCTATTACCGACCTTGGCACTTTCAATCCCGATTTGAATCCAGAAGTTCTTAAATGAAAGTAAAGACTATTAGCAAAATAATTCAGATACTAAGGAATAATGAATATTTAAGTAATCGAAAGATATATTTCAGATCTCTGGAAGCTCTGCAAATCACAGCAATATTCCTGTATTCCGTAGCTTAATGACTTCGATTCGCAACAGAATAATATGACTATGTCGACTTGCTTGAGTGCGTTTCAAACTTCTGGTCAGAAGTTTAATACCCTGGCCAGGGTATACGCGTGCATTGACAAATAATTAAATAATAGCCTCGGAGCCCATTCAAGCAGTGCAGTCGCCTCCGAGTCTCGCAACAAAACTAATAGAATCATATTTTCCCCTGATAAAGCGAAGCTGGAAACTGTCCAGCCAGCTTGGCTTTTAAGAGACTGCAATAAGGCGGGGAACGACGATGAAAAGAAGGCTGGCTAAAAAAGCCAGCTGAAAGAACATGAATAAATAAAATTAAATGCAGCATGCCCACTTAAGAGATGAGCATGCAATTTTAAATAAGAATTAAAAGCAGAAAACTGTTAAGCGGGCGAGATGCACAACACAGCAGCATGAAAGAGCAGGAAAGGAGACGGGACGGGGACAGGCTTAACAATCGTATATCTCGAGATACGGGTAAGCCATTTGTCTATCGAACGGAACTTTTTGATGTGGTCACTCCGGGGACAATAAGCGACTGCCTGCTGCCCGAAGCCCCTAAACGAATCTTCAATTACGGAATTGATTACCATTGAAACTTGAGAATTAAGTACAGTTTTGAGTTTTCAGCATAATTGCAGCCGATTTCAGGGGAGGGCGCCCAAAGTGCACTGTCATTAAATACAAGGGGGCGTGGCTGTCGGCAATTGTTCTGTCTTGTTTGCCTTGGAATGATGAAGGGAAATAGACAAAGTCACTTGCGGACAGTTCGCCGTCCGATGCGCTCGCCCCGGCCTCTGGAGAACCAATCAAGCCAAACGTCGGATTAATTTCATTTAACGTTCAAGTGGCATTATACCGGACTCCCCCAGCAGCAGCCACATCAGTAACAATAGAGGACGTCGCAACGGGGGCAGGAGGCAGACGGCCATTTCACAGTGGTCTGTAACTAATCTGTCAATATCTTAACTAAAATAGTATTTAACTAATATACTTCTTTAAAATTAATATTAAGGTGGATATAATTAGTTTAATTTTTATTAATACTCAGAGTATTAATAATAAAAAGATATATAAATATTAAACAAAATACTTACGTTTCTTGTACATATTACAATTAAAAGCAATATATTTTATCATTATTATCTATAAGAAAGTAAAAACACTATTTGGTTTTCCTCTTAACTATAACCACTGTCAGACGGCTTCTCTTTGCATCATTTCGCATTTCTGTTGATTCTTTTTGGTACTGGAAATGGAAATGTTCAAGTATTGAATTTGGTTTATCATCAATTTTATTGTCACTAGGCATTTACGAGCGATTATTTTAGTTGTTGCTGGCTTTTATCGTCGAGATCTGGTCCATGTTGCCGTTGCCGACGCAATTGCTGTTTATGTTGCTGCTGTGGCATAGCAAGGCTGGCCCTTAGCATTTAATTTATAGTTTAGGCAAACGCCAAATTTGATTTATTGGCCAAAAGGTTATTGACCATTGTGTTAAGCATATTATTCGGTTGTAATATCTGCTGGCCATGCCACTCCGGCTCCCCAAAAGCCCTCGTTCAATGATTACAATTATGAGCATACTATTGAAGCAGCTTTTTCTGCAGTTGTATTTGTTTCCCTAGTTGTTGTAGATAGTGCCTAATAAATGTGCGCAAATACATGAAATCCCAACAAAGCCCCGGCTGGATGTAATAAATCAATTTACTTAGTTGCTTAAAATCCCCATTCGCTGAAACCAGCAATTAAACTATTTAAATAGAGTTCGATTAATTCGTGTGTGTAAGCTTGATCTAATTTGGCAAATATTCCAGCTAAACATGGCTTGGTTTATGCTTCCACTGCTCTAATTTCCAAAATTGCACTCCTTTGAAGCTGTTCTGTTCCGCTGCATTCAGCATCAGCAACACTTACAAAAACTACAGATGACGCTGAAAACGGAAAACTTCCCTGCCTGAAAATCGAAATCGAGCGCTCGATGCGTGAATAGTAATATTAATAATAACCAGTAACCAGTAAAAATGAGCTGGTGAAGAAAAATATGTATCCGCGACAGGACTTAAACCTGCGAACTTTTCTGCAAATAACTATCAAAAACATTATTGCTTGTAGCTCCAAAGTTTATAATTTGATTTTAGGGGAATTTTCTAAAAAGTCTGTTTTATTTATTTAATATTTTTAATTCACTAACCACTAACTAAATCGACTAGGCTAGACTAGATGAAAGAACTCATAGACTTCGACACATATATAAGTGAGTCAAAGTTGTCACCGTCTGCCTGTTGTATTCACTCTGTCTTAGTCTTTGGGAACCTAATTTCGTACAAGACATATTAAGTACTGAAAGTGACTGATTGTCATTCCTCAACTACTTACGTACACTAGTTCGAACATGGGTACTTACCTTTGCTAATCCTATAGTAAACGATTTGCAACCACATACCCTATTATGATCAGTTCCGAACTACCTATAACAGAGTACTCATTGAAGTGGCCCTATAGTAAACGAACACCAATCTACCTTCAACAAGGGTAACACCATGCCACAGTAATAATTTTTAAAACTATTTAAATATTTTTAAAGAGATTAAATTTATGTGAAAGTCAAGTGAAATATAAATACAATCGAGAGGATAACAGTTAAATTTTTGGACTCTGAATAATAGTTGGCAGTAACAAAGATGAGCGCATGTGCAGCAGCTTTATTAACATTATCGTCATCATCTATAGTTGGCAGCAATAACGGTTTCCCTGGGGCGGAGATTGTTAGCCCGATTATCGGTCACTTCACTCCACTCGGTCCGTCTACCAAAGTATTGCTGTCAACATCTCAAGAATGGAGAACCTCCGATTGTTTGCAGCTGAAACGGATTGCGCTGGTGCTTGTATGTCGCCATGGGGATCGGGACATTCAAGTGCGGGCCCATCAATGGAAGTGCATTTCACTTCGACTTCAACGCGTATTCTTGCAGGAAATTAAATCAATTGAACGCAGATGGAGTTGGTCGGAGCCATTTAAGCGGTGTTTGTGTGAAAGCCCCGGTCTGGTTGTATCTTAGGTCGTTCTTCTGGCCCAAACAGGTCCGTTCATAATGCCCGCTGCTGTGTCAGCATGTAGGCATTGTGTGCTAGGGTTCTAACGGGACGAGTCAAGGGGAATGATTGATCCGTCGTTACTATCCCAATCCCAAATATCTCAATTCGAGTGCAACGGCCCTTTTGACCAAACAAAATCAAACCAATTCAATAATACATTTTAAATGAACAGCGGTTCCAGCTCTCGCTTTTTTGGCCGAAAATCCAATTATCAATCCATCCCAGTGCAGTCCAGTGCAGCGGGCCGAGGGCAGCGGTCTAGTCAACATGTTATTATTGACAAATGGAAATGTCAAAATGAAAAATTAACTGAAAATCAACAGCTACAACAGCTACAGGGGCGGCACCGACAACGAACCAACAAATGGCTGCAAACACCAACCGACAATTAAAAATGTCAAAATTCAGGAGCTCATCAGAAGCGCCGAAGGGGCCATTTCCATTCGCTCACACTAAAGAAAAACAAATATTTCTATGTTAATTTAAAAAATTATAACAAAAAAATAAAGAGCAAAACCCCTAATTCCAATAATGATGTAACAAATAAATTAATGCATCGGAAGGGAAATCCATATATAACACCTGAACTGAAGCTAATTCAAAAGCGTTCCTTGTAACATTTGCCCTGAAACATACTCCTTTTCGATATATTCAATTTATGCATACCCGATACATTATAACTTATAGTAGTATTAGATGATTATGGCATGTTTGCATATCTTAAGACTTAGTATTAAATTATTTCATGCTAAAGATCGGCAAACTAAATAAGTTCCTAAAAAATATATAGTCTTTATTTAAGGCATTCATAGGCATTTGTATTTGTAACTCCCCATTTCTTTTAGTGCGACCGGGATGAAAGGGAACGGCGGACTGGGCGTAATAGTGCTGAAGCCTCCACGGACTGGAGAGGCTGCATGTTGCACGAGTCGCGCGGAACAGCAACAACAACAGGCAGTAGGTCAGGTTGGTGGCACTGCTGTCATCGATGGCCAACGATTGCCGACACTCGAACAGCGCGACATTTGAATGCGAGTGCCGCCGGTTTGGTTGGCACTCTTGGCGTTGGTGTTGTTGCAGTGACCACTTGATAAATGATAAATTAATTGAGTATTGCCAAATGGCATAGTTTTTCCCATAGAATGCCCTAAGTGAATGCTCAACCGCGGGCTGGGTATAGATGAAGTGTCGCATAATCAAAGATAATGAACTTGACAATACAAATTGAAAAGGAAATATATATTCTTGAAAAATGGATATATTTTCAGTAGGTTTTCATTCCATTTTAGCTATTAAAAAAAGTTTTTGTTTGTTTTTTTACAAATTCAATAGATTCTAAGTCTAAAGAGCATTTAGGTTTCCACGCATCTTATGCAAATACCATTAATATTTTGCCTTTGGTTCGGCAGTTGAGTTGATGACAAGCGGCACAGCCAACGGAAATCGTTGCACAGCATCGGTGTCGCAACTACGGCAGGTCTGGTCGTCTGTGGGTCACAAGGACGTTGGGTAGACACCCAAATTGTACAATCTAAATTGTAGGGGCGACGCCTGCCATAGACAACTCGTTTCTGCTTTACTGTTTTTTTTTTTTTTTAGTCCGTCACCGGCATAATTAGTAAACGGGCAAATGCAATTCTGCATTAGATTTACATTAGTTGAGCTCGAGAGTTGGCCACGATTTCTGCTGGCTAACGTCGTTTAATTAACTGCTGAATGGTCAGAGCGAGGAAATTGAAAGCATATGAAAGTGCTTGTGTCAGAGCTGCGGATAATTGAGAAATTTCTATACGAAATGATGTAGAAATTTCACTGCCAACTAAGACTGAAGGCAAGCGATGAATCAAATGGTCCGGGGAAGCGGGGGGATGCAAGGTGATCAAATAAAAACGTTGATACACAAATATTTGCATAACACTTGATGCTTTCGGTAAATGCCAAAGCAACAGAAGCTGAAGCACAAGCAGCAACTTTGACGCTTCCCAAGTTGTTGGATCCACACAGCCACTCACACTCAAACCCACACTTAATTTGACCAAATGTTGCATATCCGAGCAGCAACAGCAGCAGTACAAGCACAAGCAGCAAGCACCAGAGGAGCCAGGAGCAGCAACACAGGCACCAGCAGCAACCTGCTAAATGTAGCTTATTTTCACTGAGAAAACAAAATCAACAGAAATGGTAAATTGTTTAATTGAATTTACCGCAGATGCGCTTAAGTTGCTAGTAATTTAGCAAAGCCATCCATTCGTTTTCCCATCTACACATCTGCAGATATACTTGTAGTTCTGTGGCGGCTCCATGTATCAGCAGCTACAGTGGGAGAAAACAAGAGTACTCTACAACTTCTACGACTTAAATTCAATAGCGATTAAGTGCTAAAAATTATCTGTTAATATTAATGTTAATCAATGATACTTTAAGTTTAACTCTGGCATCAACTGCATTTTCTTCAAAAACTGATGTGCGGCTAGAACCCAAGCTCTTACTAGATTTTAACACGCTGCGTCCTCCAGTGCATCTGCCGTGCCGGACTCTCTGACACATGGGCTTGATTGTCGTCGCAGTGCAAATAGAGCAACGGCAGCAGCAGCAGCAGCAATAGCAACTACGACAGCCAGCAGGATAAGCACGGCACAATTGCGGTGCAATGGAATGCATCTGTAAGTGTCTAGGATCCAGTATATTTAAGCACTGGCTTGCATTGCCGTTCTTTCTGTAACTATGCATTAAATTGAAAACGACAAAGAAAGTGCTCCACAGACGCCAATTGCTTCGACTGGTGGACTGCTGGATTCTAGATTTCTCCCGGGCCCAATTATGCTGCTGTCGGCGAGGTAGCTTTCGTCCCCCGATTGGTTGGCTCTGCGGCTCTGGACACTGTGTTGCCCAATGCCGATAATGCTGTTGATATTTAAGATGATTTGGCTGGATGTCAGAGGTCGGCGCCATTTGCCTGCCAGGAGTTGCACAAGCCTTCTGGCTTTTGTAATCCTAATTAATTTGCGTTGCATCTCCGGATTCTGTGGCACCAGCATCGGCGAGTGCTTGACACATGAACTCACATCCACCTCGCTTGGATCTGTATGGTCTGTATGGGTTGGATTGCCTGGGTTCGGATGGGCTCGACAGCGCCAGCTAAGAGCGGACAGCTCGTGCACATGCGCAGCCGGCAAACTCTCTTACGATCGTGCCAGCTCTTTCTCTCTCTCTGAGCCGATTTGGCGCTCTCTCCGCCTTGTCATCTTGACCATTTTGGTAGCAGGCTGTGGTCGCTCGTATGCGAGTGGTGACTCTTCGGTTAGAGCTACTTTTCTTTCGGGGCCAACTTCTTGGACTTTCTTGGTAACACGTTTAAAAGTCTTTTGGAAGCGCCACTCCGAGGTTCAGTTCGCTTCGAACGCTTATGGCGTCTGGTGCGTTTCAACGGAGAACAAGTGAACTCGTCCCCCAACAGACACCACAAACCGAAACGAACACAAAAAACTAAAGGATATAATCCAAGCGCATCCAACGAACCCGTCCGCATATTCAGAGCAAAGTTGTGCGTGCAATAAGCCGTGATTCGAATGTAGCACGATTTTAATTAAATCGCCAGTTATTGAAAGCATTAAACAAAGTTACGAGTACGCATCGCGGTCAAATTGAATTCACCTGAACGGGAAACCCAGGCTCGGTTCACATTCAGCATCCAGCTTCCAATTCACATTCATATTCACATGCAGTGCGCGCAAAATTCCTTCTGGTGGCAGTGACTGGTGTCCTTGTCGTATTGTTTATGGATTTGTTGGTTTTTTGGTTCCGCCCGCATCCCTCTAACACGTAGCAGTGGCATCAACAGGTAAGCCTTGCATTCAGCCGGGATTAACTTTGCTTAAACTGTTGAAACAACTAAAGCGACAGCAGATAGCAAACAGCCTTGTGGGTGGGTTGGTCAGGATGCGCAGTCACTAGGTTCTGCCTCCTGCATCCGCAATCCGCATCCACATCGGCTGGCAAGTGCCGACAAAGCGGATTACCATGAAAATATTTACAAGCTTTAAATTGTTTATGCCAGCCAGCCAGAGTGTCCTGCGTATGCGGCGTTATTCCGCATACTCATATTTTAGCTATTGGCCAGCGTAATTGGCCGAGTTGATCGGATCGGATCTGTTCTGATGGTATGAATACATGGAATGAAATGAAAACTCGTCTTTAATTAAGGAAAAGGAGGGGCTGGCCAGCAAGGTGAGGCGGGAGAGAGAGCAACAAGAACGGGCGCATAAAAAGTCAACGGCAGCAGCGGTAACAACAACAAGTGCCGCAAAAACAAGTACCACACAAACACTGAGTGCGGAAGGGGGGAGCGGGAGTGGCAGCCACACACGTGTAACTGGAAACAAGTTGAATGCCTCGGCCACATTTGGTCAAGTTAACACGAGGCAATGCACCGAGAGCCGGGCCGAGGCCGAGGCCAAGAACACTTTCCTGGGAACCCAGAATCCCGCCTTATGGAGGGGGATGTGATTTTAATGAACTACTAAAAAGTCGGCATGCCAAGCCCAGACCAAACCAAGTCAAACCAAGCCCAACCTAAGCCCGAGCCCGAACCAAAACAAACATAAACTAACTTGAATGCAGCCCGAGATTGCATTATGGTTGCCACATGCAGCAGCAACATCAGCAACAGTTGAGAGTCTAGCCGAGCAGGGCGAACAATGCGGCAATCTGTATAATATTTATGCAAGCATTAGCAGGCAGGCCATCCCCAGCTCCAATCCACAGACCCAATTCCCAGTCCGCCACCTGCAAGCTCCAGCAGCTGCCCACTGGTCCCGAGCCTGGTTAGTAAAGACCTAAGCTGACAGCCACCACCACCGAGCAAAGCGCAGAAGAGTTTGAGTTACTTTCTACACAGTATTCTGACCCCGAGCCCCGAACCCCGAACCCCGATCCCCCAGCATCGGAGCTGGAACCACTGGCTGGCTGAGATTAGTGCAGTTACTGCAGTTGCATCTACAGTTTCCGTTGTTCTTATTGCGGTTTCTGTTACTGTTGCGGTTAAATAAATAAAGCAGCGTGACTCCACGGCTCAGCCTCTGTCTCAGTCTCAGTCCCGTCTCCGTCTCAGTCTTAGTTCCATCCTCTGCTTTGGTTTTGACTTTTTCTCCAGCTCAGACTTTCTTGGTCTGCAGCTTGGCAGCTAAGAGATTGCGTTGCGGCACCGGCCAGTACCCCAGCTGTTCCTGTGACTGGCATAAACGAATCTGAAATTATAGATGCGTCCACTGCCTGCTACTTTCCAACCCATTTCCTTGTGGGGTCTTGTGGACCTGGCCCAATTACCATAGAGTGTTGCTCTCCAAGCCAGCACCAGTCCCAGTCTCAGTCTCAGAACCAGAACAATCTCACACGAGATGCCTCCGATCCCGGAGGTTGAAGCCGGCAGAAGAGCCTGGCCAGGACCGGTGGCGTTGCATAAGCAGCTGATAAACTCGCGCATAACAAACTTATGGCAAATGAGCACGCTATCGCCATTAAGAGCGGGTGCATTTTAATTAATCAAGTTAACAAACGGAGCAATGCAGCGGCAGCATCTGTCAACAACAATGCACCCGGCAACTAATTACATGCTGCTCGGCGGAGGAGCGAGTGTTCCCAAAAACCGAAAGCACAATTGAGGCGGCTGCTCATCACCATTGTTCGATACGAGTTTGGCTTTGCATATGTGCGATTACCAAATTAGATTTCTGTCTAATTACGGCACTGGCACTGCAGGAAGGCAGTGCGAGGCCCGAAGAAATCGCAACTGAAATTAATAGCTAGAGTTGGCTAGGCAGAAGTTTGCACAAGAAACGATAAACAAATGGATGCAGTAAAAACAAAACTGTGGAGCAAAGACAAAACATTCACTCAACTCCGTTCCCTCCCGTCCCCCTACCCCTGCCAGCCCCGAGCCAGCCAAAGTTCTCTGAGAAGCGGACTGGGTTGTCCTGGTTCTGCTCGGAGGATGCTGCACTTAATAATAATTAAATAATTTTCGCCAATTATAGAGCCAGCACAGCCATCTAAATGGGCTTGGCTTAGTCTCTGCATCTGTATCCGTGGCTGTATCTGCAGCCAGTGTCTTTATCTTCATCTCCGGCTGTGTTTTTGTGTGTGTGCTGCACTAATAAATAAAATTGCTTTTAATTAAGAAAAAGAAAATAGTTGCTACCATCGAAGTTGAGCAGCAAAAGTTGCCCCATTTGCCTTGGCAGACACTTTTCTTAGACGGAGCTGGAGTAAGAGCTCTCAGTCTTGGGCATGATTCAGAATTGGCTTCACAATGAGATTGAGTTTCACCAAGATTCCAGCTAGTAACTGTTTCTTTTGGCGCATAGATCGGAAATTTTGCTAGAATAAATACGCAACTAAAAGCAAATATATGTAAATTACTTTCCCAAATTACTGTATGTAAAAACTAATCCTATTTAGTACCTCAATTCTGCTTAGATTCTTTTGAAATAGATAACAAAGATCAAATTAAATGTTAATGGACATCTTAATTCTGACCGTTTAAGGGGAATAACTTTAAGAATGCATTTAACAATCATTTCTGAACACTATATCCAGCTTTCAGTTCTAATTGAAATTTGCTTGAGTATCTTTCTAAGCTGGAGTATATCTCTCAACAGTGTCATTCTCTATAGCTTAATGATTATGATTCTTCAATTTGATATAAATTCGAAAGCATAAATCAAATAAGAGTGCAAATTAGATAAATAAATCGTTCTAGCTATGCTGATTAATGGGGCTAAGCTTTCCCAGGCGATTTGAAGATGAATTTTACCCGAAACTTTTCACGTGCACTGGCATGCCCAGCAGGCCTTTGGCTTATTACAGAACAATTTCCCTGCTCAGCTCAGGAACAGGGACTGGGACTGGGACGGGGACAGGGCCACCAATGAAAGTCGGTTCTTCGCTGCCTGTTGCAAGGCTTTCGGGCACCACGCACAGGTTAATTTGAAAGCATTTGAAAGTTTTTGACGCTGGTTGCCAGGCACTGGGCTTGAGTTCGGGTTCGCTCCTGGGGGTGGAGCTGATGGTGGTACTATGCAACTGGGAAGCCTCAGCGTCACTACCTGCAGTTGACTTGTGGCCCTAACATACATACACTCGCTCCAGCCCAGCCGCCTTGTGGCACATGCCATGGGAACTTTGAGTGAGCCAGCCAAAGTTGAGAAATCATGGGAGTGAAATACTTTACTTTGTTCGCTGGAAATTTATTAATAAACATTTTTCGCGTTCGCGCTGCGGAACTTGTAAGTCAGTTTTATACATACTATACTATATATACTATATACCTATCGCGTGCGGAGTCTTTTTAGAATGGGAAGTAGTGGAATCGGAGACGAGACACGAATGCACTCCTGACCCCCTTTGTCTACTGCCCAATAATAATTTTATTTGCTTAGCAGTACAATTGAAGTCAGCTTCTGAGCCAGAGTCAGATTCTCAAATAATTCATGCGCATCTGTGTTAATATAATATTATGTCAGGATCCGGCTCCGTTTACGTCTCCGTTTCTGTTGTCGGACAGCTCAACCCTTTTTCGGGCCTAGATGGGCCGGATGACTTTGAACTTTTGACACATTTGGCAGTCGGCTGTCATAGTTTGCCAAGGGGTAATAGGTCACTGGGGAATTTATGCTCGGTTAGGTCCTTCGTTTCCTTTTCGGCCAGGAAACATGAGTTCTCCGGCTACATAAATTCTTTATGCCCCAAATTATGGGACTTGACCCTTGCCCATGTCCGACGTCCAACGTCCAACCAGATGGATCTGCCTGTCAGGGCGACAGCCTGCTGCCCTGCGTAGCCAGCATTTGTGTTAACCGAGTTATTATGTCTAATTAAGCGGCTTATTCATCTGGCCAACTGGCACCCGTCGCCAAACTTATCGCCGTAAACCGCATTTCATCGCGTCAACACATTCGCAGGCGGCATCAATGCGCCATCGACACAACGAAGCACAATTGCTGCTGAATGCCACAATTTATGCTGGACCGCATTAGGGAAAAACAACTGCATATTTTTTCCATTGTGACATACGTCCATTGCTCTGCAATAATACACAAATAATAATAACAATGCCCATCCCTGGGCGGTTTTTGCTATTTCTTTATCATGCCTTATGCAATCACTTTCACAAAATACAAATTGAATTGCCATTGCCATCGATAAAGCACAAAAAACGAGGGAAAATAATTAAAAAAAAAAGAATAATAATAATGGAAAATACAATTAATAATCGTAAAACTGTTATTCAGTTCTGTGCAGCCGACTTTAAAGTAATTATTGAGAATGTTTTGCTGAGTGCGGTGCACGTCAGAGATAGCACTCAGCTCATCCGGCATGATTAATTCACTGACCCTTTGAGCGCCGCCCGACCTCGCCATCGCATTCATGAGCTGGTCAATCACCACTTAAGAGCTTTCCCGGGCGGATGCTAACAATATGCTGCTGCTGTTGCCACTGCTGCCACTGCCCATAATCCATTAGAAAAAGTAGCAAATTATGATTTATTGCACTTTGCCCGAAGAATAGAAAAATTCATGAAAGCCACAAAGTGTGCGAGCGCTCGAAAGTGTTCTCCGCAGGAACCTGAGGAAGGAGCAGAAGCAGAAACAGGAGCGGGAAAAGTAATTTTTAGGGGGGCAGGGCGCCTAAGTAGCATACGAAAATGTAAAACTCTTGTAATGAGGCTGCATGGCCACTCTGGGCCACTGCGAACCACTCGATGAAGACCTCCACGGCCGCAAAGTTATGGTCTCGGTATATTAAGCATACGCCCCGGTGGTGCATAGATGTTGTCGCTGCAATCGAGTGTGCCGAGCGGCAATTAATGCTCTATTTATGGCAACCAAGGAAATATCAGGTCTAAGGCCGTCATCCCAATTACACGCATGAGCGATGTGCGTGTTTTCCACCGGCATTCACCCCGAGGCTTGTGTAATTCCACGCCTAATGAGCCCACAATTGGGTTTCGGCGACTGAGTCGCCCCTCAATTTGGACACATTAGACCATCTATCAGATGGTCGAATGCAACTGCACGGCCTTTGCCCCGCTCTCGGAGCCCACGGCCAGCGATGCGTCAGCTTAGCTTCAGCTTAGTTAATAACTTTGACCGAAATACCTGGGACCAATAACCGAATAACCAAAATGTAAGTGTCATTAGCATATACTTAGCACAAGAACCAGTTTCCAGTAGAACTTTTCGGAGAGCCAACAAAAGAAAATAAGAGAGAGAAAAAGAGCAGCTCGACCGAAATAGGTCAGAAAGTTTCCCACTGATTGGATATTCGTTTCAATTAACACATCTCTGAGCCGATAAGTAATATTCGCATATGCAATCATAGATTTTACTGCCTCGAGGTGAGACTTTGTGTTTATGGCCGCTGCTCCGGAGCTGTCAAGAATGCAACTGGAAACGGGCACAAATTGAATGACAGAGAGAAGCCCGAGCGGAAACCAAAACATCGGCGATGAATGGGAGCCAGTGGAAGTAGCGGCGGCACCGGCAGCGGCAGTGGCTGGCGAAAGGCGCATAATAAAACATAATGACAAAATTACTATATTTAGTGTGCTAAAAATCGGTCAAAGTGTCAGTAGGTTGTCCGTAGCCGCCTTCATTAGCGGCGCACAGACCCAGAAGACGACTTTGCTCTCACTTTGGACAAAACGCCTGCGCCGCCGAACGTGATATTGCAATTTTTGGCATTAACTTCTTTTCACCTGAGCGATGAGTCTGCGCCTCTGGCACCGCAAATCGCCCCAATGGCTCTTAGCCGCCTTTAGAGCGTGTCTAGGCTGCTACCAAGATTGAAAACTATAAATGTCCCCTGCCCACCGGAATGCCAGCCGGCTCAAGTATCTTTTCTTCCAGCATGGCAGCGACAGCGCCACCGCCAGCACGGCAACTTTCATTTTTGCTGCTGCAGAATATCGCCTCACAATGAACACAATAAAAAGCGTATCGAACACATCAATAGGTTATTGGCATATTTGTGCGGTTGTCTTTTCACAGCGCTTTGTTTGCTTCCCATTCATCAGACATCTTAAGCGAACGCACGCAACTCGAGCTCTTCGAAGCGCTGCCCCTTCGCGCTTATGTATCTTGACGCGCTTCGAGAGAGTGTACTCTTGAGCCCCAAGTGCGGCAATTAGCAACGACTTAGGGACCGCAAACAAGCCGCTCCACCTGAGCCTTCATTCCCGCCGGAGATGCAGATGCACAAGGGCGTTGGACTAGAACCTGGGGGAAGAACAAACAAACTCGGGCACGTATGCCGATACAGATACAGATACGGACACAGCTGCGGCGAGCAGTGCGGCAGATTGGAGATGATTTTCGGTAACGTTATAAAAATTGAAAGCTACGCATTCTTGTGACCCACATTCACAACTTGCCAGAGCCAGAGCCACAGCCAGAGCCAGTACAGCCAAAGTCTGGAGTCTCTCATGCTGCCTGGTTCCACTTTCGGGCATTCTTACCTTCTCTCTGTGCCATCTTCTGCTGGCCATCAGGTTTGGGCCAAGAAGCCAAGAAGAACAGCAAGAGCAAATCAACTTGGCTCCGCTCCTCTCTTCTGTGTGTTTGGCATGAAATCAATCTCTCGCCAAAGCCAGCACTTCAATTCGTGTAATTTCAAGCTACTTTTTTTCGTGCGCCTCTTTCATTTGTCATTTGTATTCGAGTGGAATTTAAAATTCAGCATTTGACGCTTTCATTTCAGCCAGAAGTCTGCGTTGCAAAGGCAAATGGGATTCCATTGCCGCCTACCCAAGAAACCTTTTTCGCCGCCTAATGGCATTATTAACTTTTGGCCGTCTCTTCATTGAACTTCAATTAGCTGCGCCTCATCATTATCTTCGCATTTCCGCAGACACCCCGGCCAGCCATTCTTTTTTGACTTTTTTCCCCATTCGCCTCTTTCAATTTTTGGGAAAGTGTATCAATTAAAATTTAATTGCCGCTACCGGCCAGTACAGAAAACACGGAGGGGCACGTGCGAATCCAATTGATAATAGGTAATTATATTTAGCGGCCGCAAAACTTCGCTATTCACCCTGAATTACTTATGTATATTCCACTTAATTCATTATGTCTTCCTTCCTCTGATCTGCTCAATTAGCAGGTGATTTGTCGTTGTGGGAAATGAATTTGGTAAGTGAGTTGCTGTCATCGGATTATCTGAAGCCAAAAGGCAGCTAAAGCGAATACTGACTTTGCCCCGATATAATTATGTCCAAGGCCAAGGAATAGAAATGTTAATTTAACGTTTATTTAATACAAATTCATGAAAACAAAACTTTCTGTTTATGCGGCAATGTTCTGATAAATGTAAAATCTGTAAAATTAGTAAAGAATAAGGATTTCATTAAGATTTCTTTTATTTCGCGTTATTTAATTTAAATACAGGGACGATTGAATATATATAAGTTGGTGTTTATGTATTTATTCAGCAAATTTGGCCTCACATAAACGCAGTATCAGTAATGAAGAAACGTTTATGTGATATTATTCAATTTATAAATAAATTAATATCTTAAAAAATCAATGATGGAAACATTATTTGTGAAGTTATATAACTTTCCTTTTAATCATGTATGTATATAGTAGGCTAATTTACAGATACTCGCCGGGAGATCCATGAAAAGTATGTATGAGTATTTGGCCAATTTCCGATTAATGCAATATTTATGTCTGTGTATGCACTTCCGGGGATTTATATTTCTTCCGTTCACTTTCCTGTTAAACAATTTAAAATGGGTTTTGATTTCCACAAATAAACATTTATTATGGATTATATTTTAATTTATTGATACAAATTTTAAATTTAATTATTAAGTGAGTCTTTTTCATTTGAGTTTAATGGGAAATCTGTGTGATTTGAGCTTTAGTTAATGAAATTAGATTGTGGCTCTTGGGTGTTTTTCACTACTGACAATATATCCCTGTGATTTAAGGGCAAATTACAAAATGTAAAAGGCGGGCACCGGCATGCCTCGGTAAATATGCAGGTTTGGGGTTGGCAAAAGTGAATTTTATTGCAAATTCTGGCTGCCAAGCGCTTAGAGCTCTTCTTTTTTTTTTTTTTTGTCCTTTCTAAAGCGAAAACCCCGAACTCTGCCAACTAAATTATTTCAAATGTCAGCGACAAAAGCGACGGTCTGCCAGCTTACACTCACATCAAATGCAAATAATCGAAGTGCACACGGACAAACACACAGTATCGATAAAGCAGCAGCAGCAACAGCGGCAGGAACATCAGCAACAGCAACAACAACAATCAGCAGGGCGAGCTGCCAAATGAAATGTTAGGGAAAATCAAACAATTTTGCTCATTGAGCTTTTAAGCCGCTAGAGGCTCGGGGAACGGCAGGGTCGAACACATGTCATTTTTCAGATACTTTGATGTGCGACGGCCAAAATAAACACAAAACAGTGGCTGTCATAGTTCTGCATGCCCCACATACTATACACTTGGCGCGATTCACTGTTTGTTTGTATTTATATAAATACCACCAATACCCATGAATGCGATTGAGTTATATGGAATTTTCAGAGGGCTTTTCGAGCACCACGTCGGACAGCAATGATTTTCCGTTTGACCGAAAGAACAAAGACTCTGCCAGTAAATACAATTATATTCTGTGTCTATTAATTGCGTCTTTATCGAAGTTGGGAAACTGGAAACAGTATGTATTGATTGAACAAAATCGTTTGGCGAAATATGTAATAAATCATTTCCACACGCCAGTAAACAAAGTTCGGCTTAAGTCCCCTTCCGCTCATTCTCTTCCATTTTATCGGTCAACCAATATTGCACTTTGGTGCAGTTACAGCAAATAATGCTGGCCCATCAACCAACCGCTGAAAGTTTTGCGGGTGCAATAAGAGTCTATATGTTCCTGCATATTTCGCTGCAATTTATTGTATTTTCAGCGAAAACTAATTCAACTATTCGCTGGAATTTCGGCGTTTGTGGCGAGTTCTTTCCTCAGAAAGTTTCCTGCAGCAGATGGAAACTATAGAGGCTGCCAGGAATTGATGGGATTTCGGCAATATATACCATATAACGGCTTTGGCAATATACCATATAACGGGCAAAGAACAAAAGCCGCCCGGAATTGGTTAGAGAACAAAAGTCGCGCATTTACCGCGCATCCGAGCTAATGAAGCTATTAGTGCTGGTCTCGTTGGCCATCACGTCATACTAGTCCCTGCCCGGCCCATGGTCCGTTATTGGGCACGGGAAATGCCCATTTTCCGCAGCTAACTACAACAGAACAAACATTTTTTACTTGATTTGGCCAGCCGGGTCAGGCGGCCAGCCGGCCAGAAATAACAAAAGCTTAAAGTGAGTGGAACTGTGGGTGGAAAGCGGGTCGCAAAGTTCATGCCAGTTGGTTGATTTCTGTAGCATTTCCGTTTTGTTTCATTTTAATTCTCGAACTGCTCTTTGACCATTTTTGATGGCACACACACACACACACACAGAAAGATCCAAAGGGAAGGATGGCAAGCCGGGGGAGGCGCACAAAATGAAATAAAATGTTTGACTATTGGCGGA